>OZ023270.1:30812136-31011774 GCA_964006375.1 Tillus elongatus
TATTCATTCTTGATTTCCAGCCTTTCAGTATTGTGGACGACATGGGCTTCAAAAAGTTTGTAAAATCATTGAGCACCTCTTATGAGTTGCCGAGCAGACACAATGTTTCAAAAAGCCTCATCCCATAATTATATAATTATATGAAAAGTGTTTAGTCAAAGCCAAAGAGGAAGCCAATTGAATTCATGCTTGACAACAGATTGTTGGACATCTGCAAATCTGGCTGGTCGACTGAAAGAAACAGTCACTAAATGCGGACTAGGAGAAAAAATTATTCTGGAAGTATCCGATAATTAGGCGAATACGAAAAGTGCGATAGCATCACTGAATTGGAAGCGTTTTGGATGCTTTGCACATACAATAAATTTGATCGTCCAAGATGGCTTGAAACCAGTTCAAGGAGTTACTGGAACAGTCAAGCAGATTGTAGCACATTTCAAACGCAGCACCTAAGCCAACACGAAACTTATGACTGCTAAGAAGAACTCCGCCGTGACTATGCCTAAAAAAATAATCCTGGATGTGATAACGAGGTGGACCTCAACAGTTTACATGATTGGGAGATTCGTTGGCTTAGTGGAAGCCATAAGATCTACAATAGGTCTCCTAGACGCACCATTGCCTCATATCAAGGCAGAAGAATGGACCATATTGAAAGAGTTGTGCCAAGTATTGCAACCCTTTGAGAATGTCACAAAGACGACTAGTGGTGAAAGATATGTATCGGAATCATTAGTGATAGTCTTGACCGGAGGGTTACTCGACGTCAACAGTTGCCGACTCAAGATGTCGATCCGATTATAATTGAAGTTATCAAAACCTTGGAAACCGGAGTGAAAAACCGGTTGGCAAACGCAGAGAAACATAACTACCCATACTGGAGTCAAATAGTTAGGGAGAAATGTTGTGCTTTAGCGACAACTGTGCCGTGTGAGAGAATTTTCGATAAGTCAGGTAATATTTTGAAAAAAACGGAGAACAAGACTGAGCGCTAAAAGTGTACATCAACTATTATTTTTTAATGTCTACCAAGGCAGTACCTAATTGATCGTGACTCTTTTGCCTCTTATATACGTTCTTTTGTTATGAGTATTATAGTCTTTTATGGAATAGCATTTGTGTGTGCCTAGAGCACACTAGATTAAATTGTAAGTGCCATAGTACAATGCCAGTATATAGACTAACCTAAAACATGATCAATATTGCTAAGATGAGTGAGAGAACATGTGCTAAAATAACTATGTGCCGATAAATGAAACAAATGTACATATAAAGCCATCAAAACTATCCAGATAAAGTTACCTTTGAATTGAAATAGATGTTTAAAGATAACACAGACTAACATGACATCAAAGAGAATTACGAAAGTAGCCGTGCGACGAGTAAATACTATGAATGAATGTTCCATCGGTCGAAGGGGTAAAGTTTGAGTCCCGTATTACAACCATTCTGATAATCCAGTCAGAAAACTTGTTTTATTGCAAGAGAACCACCATTTCAGCTTTTGAAGTTGAACATTGAAGTATGTAGTGATTGAGAGTTTTAAACAGACAGATAAGGTGTAGATTTTAGGACCCAGAAATGAGATATGTTGTTGCCCAACTGTAGTTCTTTTACAGGGCGTGAACAAATTGCAATTTAAAGCGGCTCTAGTATTTTTACAATGAAGTAAATTCTGTTTTACAGATGCCGTTTTGTGTGTACATTTGAGAACGGCACACGCAAATAGTTCTCTGATGGTCAATATATCACTGTCACTGAATACCAAATGGAAAGGATATAATCGATGCTTTCCTAACATAACTTTTATGATCCATTTTTGTGTGACCGCTAAATGCAGCTCCCCAAGTTAAAATTCCATATGTTAGAATTGGTTGAACTAATGAGTTGAAAACAACTTTTATTGTAAACATTTTTTAGCTGTTAAAATTATATGTGGTTTTCCTTATTTTATTGTTCATGTAATTAATGTGTATATTCCATTTAAGCTGATTATATATGAAAATGCTTAGATATTTTACATTATTTACACTAGATATAGTAGAACTACATTTACAAATATCATTTTTAGGGCAATCATAATCATGGATTCTCAAATGAGACAAATTTGGTAATTTCGCAATAGTAGAACTGAAGGTTATGAATTTAGCTTTTGAGAGGTTAAGACTCGGTTTCTTTTATGTAACCAAAAGCAATTTTTTGGCAATCCTTCAGAAGAAGAGGCAATGACATCATCCCAAGTGTCCGAGGTGAAAATAAGAGCAGTATCATCTGCGTAGCAAACTGTCTTGCCGATGATATAGTTATTGTGTTTATCGTTTATGTAAATCAAGAACAAAATTGGACCGAGTACTGTTCCCTGTGCAACTCTGCAGGTTACTTCTTTATATTCACTAAGCGCTGCACTCACATGGACTCTTTGTTTTCGACCACAGAGAGATGACTTGAACAGATTTAGAGCAGTGCCTCTGACACCAATTTTTTCTAATTTCAATAGCAAAATACTACGTGACACAGTGTCAAAAGGCTTGGCTAAGTCAAAGAAAATACTCAAAGATTTACAAAAATCAAATTGGCAATTGTTAATTAGATTTATGAAGAAAGTTAGTCAGTCTTTCTTTGACGCATTTCTCAGCTATTTTAGTAAAGACGTTAGTCAGAGCAATAGGACGGTAGTGTCCTAAATCTAGTTTATCGCCGATCTTATACAATGAAATTACAGTACTTTTCTTAAATATACATGGAAAAATTCCTGGTAGAAAAATCGTATTAGTGATATGTGTCAGAGGCTTTATAAAACAGAAACGAAATAATTTAACGATCTTGCTACTGATTGAGTCATGGCCATTTTTTTGTGATGTTTTTATACTAATAATGCATTTTGTTATTTCATACTGTAACGTTCAAAACGTTACATTTATTTTATTTACTGCTTATGCTCATTTTATATTCAATAATACACCCCTTTTGAGAATTATGACGTAGAACTCTCCATCTCTGTCTAATCACATAGAGCTCCAAACTCTGTGACTGTTGGTCAACCTGCAGCCTGCAGAAGTAACTGAGTATTGACAGCTTGTCTTACCGCAACCTATAAATTGAAATTCCATCCGTCGATTTATTCCTTTCTAATTAAAGTTGTTTGAACAATTAATCATGGTATAATAAGGAGCTTCAAAATCTTACTCATGGCTGAGCACGTTTGATATAAGTTATTTTCACCTTATTAAATTTTATTCTTGTAATAACTGTATGGCTAAATATGAGTGTAGTTCTTCTGCATGTAACGTGTCCTTAATTAGATGTCAAATAATATTTTAGGCTTTATGCATAAAGCATTTAATTAGGTAGATTTTGTAAAGACATTGTCACATTGCGGGGGATTTGAATTTGTCTAAGTACAATACTAATCCACATGTTTGCATCAGGTCTGAGGAAGGCAGTTGTCTTCGAAACAATAATCCAATAAACTCTGAGGAAGGCAGTCAACTTCGAAACAGTAATGCAATAAACTCTGAGGAAGGCAGTAATAAGTCAACTACTAAACAATGATGTAATGAACTCTGAGGAAGGCAATGAACACTCAAAGCTACACCTACAATAACGGTAGCAGAAGCACGTACTCTAATGCCCACCGTTACAACTGAATCATCCATGAAGAGGGCAAGACACAGATTCCAGCTGAACAAGGATGTATACAGTGCACAACGAAACCAGAATATAGCAGCATATAGATCGAAATCGAAGCTAAGTGTCACAAAAGTGCGAAAACTAACCATTGCTTCATTTTTTTTCATATTGTTTCATCTTTATATAACTTTCCCTTCATAAAATACTTCAGTTTATCGTAACTCTGTTTTAAAATTAATCTAAATTCACTTTACCTCTGGATTGGGGAAATTTTCAACATTCATTTATAGTTAACATTTTCTGCACATGCAGAAGGACAGCTTAATGCAAAATTTGTTTCTTTTAATTGCAATTTAATTAATATTTTATTGCATTCAATTTATTTATATTGATTTTTAAAGTGATACTCATTTCTTAATTACAAATTTAATTGTCCTGTCTTCATCTTTTACATTTTAAAATAAATCTACTTGAACTGACATGTTTGTTTCGATTCCTAGTTCGTGTAATTTATGTGAGTGATTAACTAGTGCCCATAGTCGATCTGCTCTCTGAGACTCATGTGAACCAACTACTCGCCGGAGAAGACGAAAAATTATATAGCTGGCAATTCATTCTAGTGTATCTTATGTAACTTATATTTTTTAAACCACTATTTAATTCTTAAAGTCCATTAAGCAGTTAAGGTTCATTATACTAGCCAACAATAATTAAATAATTTTCGTTATAATACTCAGTGACAGAATGAAGAAAAATGTATATAGGATTATAGGCGACTGTTTAATGGATTTAACCCAGTATCGCCAGTGGAATTTCATAATTAACTTCCTATATTAGCAAAATATTTATTAAATTCAGTGGCAATTTGTCATCTTTAACAATGCTGTTATTGTCTGTACGAATAGAGTAACTGATGACCTATTTGCATGAATTCTTTGAATTGGTAGCTTCTTTAATTATATTTCAAAGCTCTTTAGTGTTGCTAGTATTAGTCATTTGTTTTCCATAATATGAATCCTTTGTTTTGTTAATAATCTTATTTAATTGGCTTCTGTATGTTCGGTAATTTTGAGAAGCACCTGTGTCTGTAGGATTGAGAGACGAAACTAGGTGTATTATATATATATATATATATATATATATATATATATATATATATATATATATATATATATATATATATATATATATATATATATATATATATATACAGGGTAGCCTATTATTCTGGGATTCCTCGATATCTCCTAAGCTATTCAAGTTATCAAAAAAAAAGTTGCTCTGTTTTTGAAGGTGTATAACCTAAAATTATTTTAAACTATACAGCATGTCCCATAAGTCACCGGCAGCATGCAACTTTGATATTTTAAATGGGAGAGCCTATTTATTATTACATATTTCGATCCTACGTAAAATTGCAATGTTACTTTATATAAGGTACTATATGTCATAAATCAATAGTTTTTGAGTTATTCAATTTTTTTTTTAAATTTGACACTTGCACGGGTTTTCAAAAAACGGAATACTTCCTCTGCAAACGAAGAGATATCGAGATGTTTCTTGTTGTAAGCTTAAGCTTAATATGCCTTGACTACGGGTAAAATGTTATACTTCGATTTTCAATATACAGGCTGTTTATCTAGACTGTTCACTTTGCCATATTTCACACGCTAAAAACTTATTTTTTTCACCCTATATATTTTTTCTGAATCTTATAGAGAATTCAATTCTGCATCAATCTATGGTGCATACTATACACCTATTACATATAGTTTTAAGGTTAGAATCAACTCTTTATTTTATTGGGTCGAACTAAATAGAGTCTCTAATTAATTAGTAGGCTTTGCCATTATTTAGTCAATTTGGCAAACAAATACTATCAAAATATATTCTTATAGATAGTTGAACTTGTAATAACTTACTCTTTCAGGTCAAACAGGTTTTAATAACAATCTATAACAGCAAAGAAGATCTTAAGATATTGTATCTGTCTTATAGGAGTTGCATCAAATTTAGCACAAAATTAACATTACAGTGTGAATAGTTTATTTACTAGAATTTCCGTCGTTTTATTGGATAACAAAATGCCTCGAAGGCCTATTACTTTTGATTAAGGAAAGGTCAACTGAAAAAAATAGATGGTTTGTAAATGAATTAATAAATCATAATAGGTAGGCTATGACAATAGAGAAATTAAAATATTCTGACAGAAATTATAAACTGACAAAAAGTACTTGTGTTGTTAATTGTAATTAAGTACGCGTGCATATTAAAATGAATTTCAGTAAAGAAGAGCTTGCAGATATGGTGTTTATATTAGGAGAGTGCTACATGAACTGTTTTCTGACTTCAACGGTTTACAGAGAGTGGTATCCAGAAAGGAGATCGCTAAGAAAAACTGCATTTCAAGAGTGGAAGCAAATATTTGACGAAACCGGTAGCGTTTCTTACAATAAACATAAAGGAACTAACTCTGTATTAACTGAAGCTGTACAGGAAGATGTATTGCTGGCTGTAATAGAAGAACCTCAAAGAAGCGCCAAGTAGGTGAGTGAGTACTTAGACATTCCTAGAACATGAGTACAAAGAATAATTAAAACTAACAAGTATCATCCCTACCGTATATGTGTCACCCAATATTTGAGTGATCAGGATCACCAGCTAAAGGTTACATTTGCTCTATGGGCACTCCAACAAGTGAATATAAATGTCAGTTTCTTTGATAAATTATTATTCACTGACGAATGTACATTTCATAGCAATGGTTTATTAAATATACACAAGTATCATCATTATGCAACAGAAAATTCCCACGTAACACTGGCAATTGATAACCAGCACAGATGGACCGTAAATGTATGGGCTGGTATTTTTTAGCACTACCTTATTGGACCACACTTCTTTGAGGAACGTCTTACTTGTGCCCAGTATTTATAATTATTAAGAACTATTCTTCCCGATCTGGTAGAAGAGATTCCTTTGGAAATAAGGCGAGACATGTGGTTTCAGCATGATGGGGCTCCAGTGCATTTCACTCGACCCATTATTCAATTCCTAAATAAAAAGTACCCAAATAAATGGATTGACCGAGGAGGTATGACTCTGTGGCCGGCGAGATCACCTGATATTAGTAAATTAGACTTTTTTCTTTGGGGTTTTCTGAAAATACTGTTTATAATATACGTATAACAACACGAGAAGACATGTACCAGCGCATAAGCAGTGCCTTTTTGCTAGTGACTGCAGAAATGTTGTCGAATGTAGGACGCAATTTCATAAAGAGATTAAATCTTTGTGTACAGCATAATGGAAATGCATTTGAGTCTTTCATTAATAATTTTTTTGTTGAATATTACATTATTATATTGACTATTATTTAATTATTACAGTGTTTACTAGTTTAAATAATTTAATCATGGGTGATATTTTCCCGTAAACTCCATATTTAATTGTTTAACATATTTAATAGAACACGTGAAGACAATCTAATATAGTAGTTTTGTATAACATGTATTACTCCGAGAATACCATCTTTTTCAATTGACCTTTCCTTAATAAAAGGTAAGTTCTTTAGCTTGTTTACTAAAATAGGCCTTCGATGCATTGAGTTATCCAATAATAATAATGATAATAATAATAATAATAATAATAATAATAATAATAATAATAATAATAATAATAATAATAATAATAATAATAATAATAATAATAATAATAATAATAATAATAATAATAATAATAATAATAATAAATTTACTAAATAATGTCCAAGTCTACTAATTAATTAGAGACTATTTAATTCCACCCAATAAAATAAAAAGTTGATTCTAACATTAAAACTATATGTAATAGGTGTATAGTATGCACCATATATCGATGCAGAATTGAATTCTCTTATAAGATTCAGAAAAAATATACAGGGTGTTTCATTTAAAAAAATAAGTTTTTAGCGTCTGAAATATGACAAAGCGAACAGTCTAGATAAACACCCTGTATACTGGAAATCGAAGTAAAACATTTTATCCGTAGTTAAACAATATTAAGCTTAAGCTTACACAAGAAACATCTTGACATCTTTGTTTGCAGAGGAAGTATTAGGTTTTTTTGCAAACCTGTGCAAGTGTCAAATTTTTTTGAAAAATTGAATAACTCAGAAACTATTGATTTATGACATATAGTACCTTATATAAAGTAACATTGAAATTTTACGTAGGATCGAAATGTGTAATAATATATAGGGTGTTCCATTTAAAATATCACAGTTGCATGTTGTGATATTTGTCTGAATTTTTACGTATAAATTGATTGTAAAAATTATGCACCCACTATTTTGTGGGTGTAAAAATACATACCCACTTAAATATTATAAACTTAAATAATTTACTTATTGTGATTAGTTGCATGTTAATAAATGAGCAATATCCAGTAAAATAAGTAAACTATTAAAAAACACAAAACCTAGGTTGTGATTTAGAAGAAAAACATTCTGCGCAATTTCAGACATTCAATATTTTCTGTTACTATCTGAAAAAAATCTTAATACTTATTATTAAATCTTTAATCATGTTACAAGTTAAAAAGCACAACTTTAAAAAGGCCTGGAGTGAATAGGGGTGATGGACAGAGAGGAAGAAACGAAAAATTCGAAAAAAAAACCAGCTTAGCCGTACCTATATAAGTTGCCTTAATTCCATTTTACAGCTATACCTTCTTAAAAACCTGTTTACCCCGCACAGAACCCCTATTCGCCCCAGGTCCTGTAGCCTTCTTGGGGGTTGTTACCAAGAAATTTTTCTTGTGGTTTATGCATTGAGGGTTGTATGCATGCACAAGGGGAAAGATAACCCCCAAGTACGAAACAGCCAACCCACTCTCACCCTTGTCTCATGTCGGCCAAAACACAGAGGGTTTTTTTAATCATGTTATAAGTTAAAAGTCACAACTTTAAAAAGGCCAGGAGTGAATAGGGGCGATGGACAGAGAGGAAGAAACGAAAAATTCTAGAAAAAAAAAACCAGCTTAGCCGGACCTATATAAGTTGCCTTGATTCCATTTTGCAGCTATACATTCTTAAAAACCTGTTCACCCCGCACAGAACCCATATTCGCCCCAGGTCCTGTAGCCTTCTTAGGGGTTGTTACCAAGAAATTTTTCTTGTGGTTTATGCATGAGGGTTGTATGCATGCACAAGGGGAAGGATAACCTCCAAATACGAAGCAGCCAACCCACTCTCACCCTTGTCTCATGTTGGCTGACACCCCCAAAACACAGAGGGGTTCTCCTTTGCCTTCTGCATGCGTACAACCACCTTCAATGCATAAACCACAAGAAAAAAGTCTTGGAAACAAGCCCCATGAAAGTTACGGATCCTGTGGCGAATAGGGGTTCTGTGCGTGATATGCAGTATTTTACGGAAGTGTAGCTGCAGAATGGAATGAAGACAGCTTATATGGATGGTGGTAACGGACAAAGAACCACTTGCGAATTCATGAATATGAGAAATCGAGGTATGAAGGTATTTTAACTGTGTGGAGTATGATGTTCCTACCAGATGGTTGAAAACTGCTCAGTATATTTTAAGATATATAATATTCACATACTTTACTTGAAATTTCTTTTTACATCTTTAGAAATATGTTTTTATTAAGTTTTGTGGCGTTTGGTTCCCGAAAAATGACATTTACATCAATATTGTTTTATTCTGACGGGTACCAACCATCTGGTTCCCATGTATATTATATACCTAATTTTAATAGTTAATAGTTTCAAAACCTACTCAGAATATACATTTTTGGAAGATGTTTTTAAAATAAATATCGAAATCAACCATTTTTGTTACTTTTTCGTTTTATTATAACATTAAAACTGAAATTATATACATATTACATATTTTTGTAATTAAACTATAATAACAAAGCTAGAGGTGTGCGAACCCTAATATTATTCCGTCGGTAAATAATTTTCTATTTCAAAGTCAAGCTCTCGATCATATCCATCTATGTCATCTACAACTTTTTCGTCAGCGATTAAATTTCGGTAATAATCTTGAGTGAGCTCTTCTACTAGCCCCATAAGCTCTTTAATATTCTGAAGTTTCTCTGTGGAAATTGTTTTACCTTCAGGCCACAATATTGGCAGCTGCTTGGCAAAGTCTAAGTTTTTCTTTCCCCTTTTTGTTCCTTTTATTTATACTTCAATAAGTTGATCAGCTGAAAATGACTTATTGAAGAACAAACTATATGGATGTGTTTTCTTTAAAACTATTTCTCTCGTTTCCAACCAGCTAATTTTATTGCCCTCAGTTGTCACATGTGAATTTTGTGGAGAGTAGCAATGAAAGGCATACATGTTTCTTAAGCCAATATAATAACCGCAACATACAGTAACAGCACATTGATCACTAGCATGTGAGCCTATACTATGCACTACACATCACTTTACTGCACAGGTTGCCGATCGTTGCTGCATATCTTCTTTCTTTCATTAAAGATTAAAACCGTGTGGCTCCACAGTTGAGCAAAATTTCCCTTTTGTCTTGCTGTTGTTTCTTTGGGTGTAGCTTGAATAATATCAGGAACACTGTCATCTCCAGTACATGACCTAAAAGTAAATAATTACATAGATACAGGAATATATCATAATTTAAATAGGGTCTTCTTATTATATATCTTGTTTTTGTTTAGTTTGTGCACATTTGTTTCTATCAAGTGTTGTTCTTAAAACATGATTTAATTGTTTTGTTTATCTTTTTCAAATTATCCTTGACATATGTCAAAGTAAGGTTTGGTCATTCTTGTTAATGAACAGTTTTAAATTCTGAATTAAAAATTATCAGTTTTCTCTGGAATTTTATTATCAACTTTCAAAAAAAAAGGAGAAAATTTTCCTCTAGTTTTACTTCAGTATGGATCTAACTTTTGTAAAAGCCTGTCACTTTGAATAGGTAAGGATTTAATTTCTTCTAATTGTATTTTAAAATACAGTTGCAGGTTTTTTCTGGGGACTAGATTGTTGCTGAATGGTTTCTGTCTATGTTATGCCTGTTATAAACGAATTTTTATGGCGTAAAGGTCTACCCACCTATATAACAACTCCAGGTGATTTTATAAATCAATATCAGTTAACTATATATTTCTACATATATATTTCTACATTACTATTAAAATCAATAAATTGTCTTTCGTGTTTTCATTAAATTGTAGAGTTTAGGGAGTAACTAATTTGAATCAATTTTCACATTTCATTGACTATAAAAAATTTGTGGCGCCCCATCTTCATTTACGAAACATTACACATGAAAAAGGTAAGTCCGACCCTCTACCCAGTTGCCTCCGACAATAGAGCCGCCGTACGCCTTGTCAATTTTATTTGATAAAAATCCGTGGCACAGTATCTACCTTTCGATTTACAAACATTTCTTCCAACGGTCTGACATTAAAGAAATCTTCCTTTACCATCTCATGAACAACTAGACGATTTTTCTTCCTATCCACTTCCATTACTTCTCGGTATTCTTTGGGAGTTAGAATCCTTTGATGGTATTTAAGAGCTTTTTCGATGTCACCAAAATCTTTATCATTGGGCAAGAAACTGTGTCCCGATACTAAAAATCTAATTCGATGGTTATGGATCATTCTTTTTATAAGTAGAGTTAACTTGATGTTCCTATTCTGGCCACCGCATGAATCTGACCAGAGATTAAGTTCTGTCACATGTGTCCCAATATAACTGCTCACATACTTCATAATGCAGGATGCAGTCTCCGGAGAGCCTCTTCCAGCTACACCCTCAGACCAAGTAAAACAGTACCCTTTGTTGTTTTTGCCTGAGTGGATTCCCATATTGTATAGCCGTAGCTGGCGTTTGTAGAAAACTATACCCGTAGGTAATCTAGGAAAAGCCAATGTTTTTTCTAAGTCAAATGTGATTGTCTCTACATAGTCTTGTGTTCTAGCAGAGTCCATGTCGGATTTAAGGTGTTTTCTTGCATCTTCAGCGGATTCATGGTGTTTAGATTTAAGATCTGTATATTTAGTTTTATCACTGTCGGTTTTACCATTTGCAATTTTTACCGTTAACACATCGCAACTATTGCAAGTATCTTTTTTCATAGGTTTACGGGTTATATTGAATTTGGTGTAAAAAATGTGTTTATAATGTGGCTATGCTCACAGGATCCTGTACTTCACTTCTATATTGCGCATACAACTTTTCAATTGTCATATCTATCGTACAAAATTCTTATCAGTGTGATTTCTTCTGTAATGAGATATATACGTTGGAATTCTTAATATTTGCGAAATAACTTCCTGGTAGCGCTCCTCGGAAATTGTTTTTCTATTGTTATGCTTTCATATTTTATCAAGAACAGCTAAGTTACGTAACTTTTTCGTGGCAGTATTCACTCGTTTCGTAGATATTTGCAGTGCATTTGTAAACATGCTTTGGCAAATAATTATATCATTTATGAAATAGGTTCTTGTAAAATGTGTTACTGCAGATAAAGGAGCTCGTTTTCGTTTAATTTTATTTTCTCTGACAAGAGAGCATATCATGGAGTTTTGATGTTCATAAGTACCTGCCGCCCAGAATCTTTTGAATAAATCCTCACGCACATCTGAAGAAACCTTCTCATGATAATGTTTCGAACATGAACAGCTGAAATCAATGAATAGTTTTGCTAGAGATAGTTTACCTCTTTTCGTCACATGCTGTTTATTAAAGTTCTTTAACGATTTCCTTGTTTTGTTTGTCTGTCCCTCAACCCTTCTCTTTCTACCTCGTTTGGGCCTACCTGTATAACTTTCAAGACCATTATATTCATGATTTTCAATATCACTGTTACCATCCTCTGATGTTGGAACACCTGCATGGTTATTTTCTGGAAACCATTCTTCATCACTGTGTTCATCAACTTTTGTATCATTGGTTCCATTGCTCTGATCTTTTACTGCATTTTTATCATCTACTCTTTGGAAATTCTCTATACAGTTTTCTGCAACTAGTGGAAGATTATAGATATTCCGATTTTCTATTTGATTACAATTTTCTTCGTATGGTTTTGCTAAGTCATTTGTTTCAATAATTAATATGTCTATTTTTGATTGTTCGTTTTCATTTAGAATGTCGTTGATATAATGATCGTCTATCAGTTCATTAGGTCGCGAGCAAAAAAGGAAATTTTGAAAATCGGTTTCCGAAATTGATTGAGACGCAAGTCAATCTTCAGCTGTGGTAGATTCAGGCAGTACAGTGTTTGTCTCCTGAAAATAAGTTATCATAAAACAGTGAGCTTCGACATCTACTATTTTTTAATAACAAAAACAGATGTAGAATTTTTGAATTATTGTTCTTATTATGGATGTTAATTGCACTTGTTGATATTAAATCCATACGTAAACATTTAATATACTTTATTATTTCACTAACTGAATAAACTATATAAAACAATCCAACAGTACATAACAGATAACTGACCGAGCGTGGAGAGACGTATCTTCACTGTATCGCTTGGTAGCGAGGAGAGAGAGAGAGAGAGAGAGAGATCCCTGGTGTCTCTTATATAGTAGTTCTTGACAGCTTGCTGTCGAATAATGTAACGCAACGTTTAGCTGTCAAGAGAAACACAGAGTAGTGTTGACGGAAACACTGCGGTCGGAACCACCGCCACATACTCCCCTCTCAGTGGCAACGCTATTAGTTCAAGTATCTTCGTGGAAATCGAACTCTACGTCCATGGCGTGTCGTTTGAACGGGAACGGGAACTTCACTGTCACTTTCAGTTTCACTAGGTGTTGGACTTTCACTGTCACTTTCAGTTTCACTAGGTGTTGGACTTTCACTGTCACTGTCAGTTTCACTAGGATGTCTCTGAGGCTGAAAAGTTGTCTGTTCGTTATCACAAAGAATGAATGCGGGTTTAAGACGGTCAACAGAAATTGTCTCCGTGTGATTTCTTGATTTTGAAGACTTTGTCAGTTCGGGATAACACTTCAAAGGGGCCGTCATAAACTGGTTCGAGAGTTTTTCGCGGAATATCAATGCGAACAAAAACAAAAGGAGCTTCCATAAGCTTAGGATGGACAAATACCTTTTTTGCAGTATGATGTTTAAAAGGTACTGGTCGAAGTTTCCTTATGTCTTCTTTCAGCTGAGATATAAGTGGTGGAACATCATGAGCTTGTGTGCTATTGAAAAAGTCGGTGGGAAGTTTGATTGATTCTCCGTAGACTATTTCAGCGGGTGTTGAGCGATATTCTGGAATTATGTACGATCTGAGTCCTAGTAACACAATTGGCAATTTAGCGACCCAGTTTTCGTCCATATGAGCTTTCAAGGCCTGTTTCAGAACTCTATGCCATCTCTCGATTACACCATTTGCTGCTGGGTGGTAAGCTGTGGTCTTGATGTGGTCTGCACCTAGTGTTTTAGTGAGGTGTGTGAAAAGGTGGCAATCGAATTGTTTACCTCTGTCTGTGGTGATGTATTGCGGAACACCGAAACGAGAGATCCAGCATGATAAAATAGTGTTCGCTACTGTTTCTGCTGTAATATCTGACAATGGAATTGCTTCGGGCCATCGAGAAAATCTGTCTATTATTGTTAACAGATAGCGTTGACCTTGTGATGCTGGTAATGGTCCCACAATGTCAACATTTATATGCGAGAATCTTCTCATGGCTGGGGTGTATTGTCCAATGGCACTGGAAGTGTGTCTCCATATCTTGACTTTCTGGCAGGGAATGCAAGTTTTAGACCAAAGAGATACATCGCGTTTCAATTTGGGCCAACAAAATCTATCCTGGACCAGATCGACTGAAGCTGATATGCCTGGGTGAGATAAATTGTGGATAGAATCGAAAATCTTTCGGCGAAATTTGATCGGAATGAATGGGCGAAGTTTCTTTGAAGAAGAATCGCAAATAAGATTCAATCCGTTGTCAAGAGGCATGTTTTGAAAT
This sequence comes from Tillus elongatus, assembly GCA_964006375.1. NCBI lineage: Eukaryota > Metazoa > Arthropoda > Insecta > Coleoptera > Cleridae > Tillus > Tillus elongatus. The sequence goes on from OZ023270.1 coordinate 30,826,728, forward strand.
TTGTATGAGGAAGATTTAGACTGCAGAAGGTGTTTGAGTTCCTCACAAGATGACTGAGCTTGCGCAATTTCTTGGAGTGACACAGTGGAAGAAAGTGAAATTGTTTCAATGCGAGAACAATAGTCTGCGGGAATGTTTGTAGGACCTGGTATGTAGCGAATGTCTGTGGTAAATTGACCTAGGAAGTCTAAATGTCGTAGTTGCCTTGGAGATGCTTTATCGACGCGTTGTTCAAAAGCGTATGTCAAAGGTTTGTGGTCGGTATAAATGGTGAAATGGCGACCTTCTAGGGTATATCTAAAGTATTTAACTGCCTGATAAGCAGCTAAAAGTTCGCGATCGTAGGTGCTGTAAGATTTTTGGGCTGAAGTAAGCTTTTTAGAGTAGAAACCTAGGGGTTCTAGTGTTTGATCACGTAGTTGTTGGAGGGAAGCGCCTACGGCATAATCAGAAGCATCGACATGGAGAATCAGTGGTAGCGAAGAAGACGGATGAGCTATTAGTGTATCGTTTTTTAGTGCCTCTTTCAAACGTTCGAATGCTTCTCGAGTCTGAGGAGTCCACTCGATTTTACGTTTGTCGCGTTTTTTGGGATTCTGACAGAGGTCGAATAGTGGTTGCTGAATTTCCGCAGCACGTGGAAGAGAACGACGGTAGAAATTTATGAGACCTAGAAATCTTCTGAGTTTTTCAATGGTATCGGGAAGAAGTAGGTCGGTAATAGCTTTGATGCGTTCAGGAAGTGGAAATAATCCAGATTTATTTACACGAAAACCTAAAAATGAAATTTCGGCCACTCCGAATTCACATTTAGATGAATTGATACGGATGCCGTTGTCTTGAAGTGTCTGAAAAAGTTTTGCTAGATGCTGTTGATGTTCTTTTTCAGAGGCTGATGCAACGAGAATATCGTCAAGATAGGAGTAGGCAAAGTCAAGATGTCTTAAAATTGAATGTAAATATCTTTGAATGTTTGTGCTGAATTACGAAGGCCAAATGGGGTTTTAACAAATTCGAATAACCCAAATGGAGTTATGACTGCTGTTTTGGGAATATCTTGAGGTGCTACTGGGATGTGATGGAAAGCGCGAATGATATCTAATTTTGAAAAAATACGTTTGCCTTCTAACTGGGCATTAAAATCCTGCAAATTTGGAATGGGATATTTGTCTGGGATTGTTTTAGCGTTTAGTGCTCGGTAATCCCCACATGGTCTCCATGAGCCATCCTTTTTTTGCACCATGTGGAGGGGGCTTGACCATGGACTTTTGGAGGGTCTACAAATTCCCAAGTCCATCATGTGCTGGAATTCTAGCTTTGCTTGAGCTAGCCTTTCTGGGGGCAATCTTCTAGCTTTTGCAGTGACAGGTGGTCCTTCCGTACTTATAGTATGGAAGAACTCAACCTCTGGAAGGTTGCTAGAAGAAGTTTCCTTAAAAAGGTCAGGAAATTGTTGTAGCAATTTGAAGTACTGGTGTGTCGGGTCTACAAGATGAATTTTAGAATTAATTCCTGGTGGTGGGTTAGCACCGGTCTTGGAGAGGTTTGTCTTTGTATCGATTAAACGTCTATGTTTTATATCCACAAGTAAAGCAAACTCTGCTAGATAATCAGCGCCTATAATTGGTTGCTTGATATCGGCAAGTGTGAAGGGCCAGCAGAACCTACGGCGTAAACCTAGATCCAAATCTAATAATTGTTCGCCATAGGTATGAATAGGTGTCCCGTTTGCAGCATACAAGGTACGTTTCGATTGAAATTTCCGTTGGTCGTGAGTGGGTGGAATAACTGAAATATCCGCTCCAGAGTCGATTAGAAATTTCATATTGGAGCGTCTATCAAAAATAAAAAGGCGGCGTGTTAGGTGGCTCTCGTCTCCTGCCGCGTGGAGGGAGTGCCTTATTAGTTTTCCGACACATGTTTTGCTTTGAAATTGCAAGGTTGGATGCAACGTTTGGCCTTGTTGCCAAATCGTTCATGATACCAACACGTGGAGGTTGAGGAATTTGCGGTTATGGAATTTCGAGAAAGCTTGGGTCTTTCTCGGGAGGTAGATCGGGAACGCGTTCGCAATTCGTTGACTGATGCTGTTAGCTTCTCTAATTGCGCTTCTAATTTGGCTAGCTTGTCGGGCTCGCGTGACTGAATTTCAGCCACGTTGTATTTATCTCCGGAAAATTCCACGATTTTGTCTGCTGTAACCGACAAATTTTCTAAAGAATCGTTGCTCAAATCCAAAATTGAACGAACGTTGACTGGTAAACGTTGTAGAAATAAAATTTTAAGGAAATTTTCTCCAATCTGACTACCGGCTAAAAACTTCATTTCGCGTAAAAGTTGCGATGGTTTTCTGTCGCCTAATTCTAATTCTGTTAAAAGTTTATTTAGTTTGCGACTATCGGACTCTTCAAATTCTAATAAAAGACGTTTCATTAGATCTGAATAGGGGGTTGATGATAATGGTTGGGTTAAAAAATCTGAAATTGACTCTGCGACATCAGGATCGAGTATAGCGAGTACATGACTGAATTTTGTCTTTTCAGAACTGATCTGCGATATATCAAACTGGGCGTCAACCTGCATTTGCCAGATTTTCACGTTACGTCTCCATAAAGGAGGTAATTTTATTGCAACCCTTGCCATGATATTGCTGCTTGAAGAATCTTCGGCCATTGTGAAAAAAATCAGATAATTTTTAAATTAGAAAAGACTGACCTGTTTAGATATTCGTTTTCTGTAGGCATGAGCACGTGCGTGGAAGTTAGGCGACGTCGTCTGGAACATCAGGCTGGGCATCTTCGGCTTGCGGCACGGGGTCACCAATATGGATGTTAATTGCACTTGTTGATATTAAATCCATACGTAAACATTTAATATACTTTATTATTTCACTAACTGAATAAACTATATAAAACAATCCAACAGTACATAACAGATAACTGACCGAGCGTGGAGAGACGTATCTTCACTGTATCGCTTGGTAGCGAGGAGAGAGAGAGAGAGAGAGATCCCTGGTGTCTCTTATATAGTAGTTCTTGACAGCTTGCTGTCGAATAACGTAACGCAACGTTTAGCTGTCAAGAGAAACACAGAGTAGTGTTGACGGAAACACTGCGGTCGGAACCACCGCCACACTTATAAATACACATTTCTGTTAAAAAACAAAGATCCAAGCGATTCTGCTGAAAAACTGTTTACGTACAAGGAACCACACAATTCCAAACACATTGGTTTTTGTTCAAAGACATATTATTGTTAAGTGATAAAGATCCAAGCGACAAAGCTTGGAACCAAATGACACAATTTCTTAAAGTGTCATTTACGTAAACAGAACCACAACAAAATTGTTTTCTTTGTAAAAACATAAACATGTAACTCACCTTCTCCAAAAGTAGCCTAGCTTGTTCCTGGGGCATTTGCACAATTAGTTTACTTCTTTTTCTCATTTTTCAATACTGTTATCAGTTTTTATTAAGGAAACAATGTCAACGCACTCACCACTTTTAAAGAAGACAAAAAGAGACTATTATACACGTAAAGTGAGAGAAAACAAGTATGAGGCTAAAGCTCTATGGAATGTGGTAAACGAGCTCACAAACCACTCTCCTGCTAAAGACCACCATGGCATAAAGACTATAAAGGACGAGAATGGTGTGCTGGTAGATGATCATCAAAAGATTGCTGAACTATTTAATGACACGTTTACGCAAGTGGGAAAGAAGCTTAGATTTAAAATCAAAAGTGGACCAAATCGCAAAAGAGACGGTGGACATGTTCGAGAAACTATTTTTATACAACCGACACACCCAAAGGTAATATCGAAAATCTTTGATCGCCTAAAAAAGAAAAAATCGGTTGGTAATGATAATATTGGTGTCACAGCAGTAAAGGCTATAAAACACTTTATAATAGAACCTTTGGCCTGTATTATTTATAGATCTTTATTAGTGGCACCTGCCCGACCGCATTCAAGTCAGCATTGACTGTGCCGGTTTTTAAGAGTGGGGAGAGGACTGAGTTAAACAACTACAGGCCCATAAGTCTCATAACGTATGTGTCGAAAATTTTTGAGAAAGGTCTCAGGGAAAGAATAAATAAATTTTGTAAAAAACCAAGTGCAACCAAACCAAAGGCAATTTGGCTTCAGGGAAGAAACCTCAACACAGGATGCTGTTTTGACATTAACAAATTTGATCCACAATGCCCTGAGCCTATAAACCATGTATGGCTGTCTCTATTGACCAGACAAGGGCATTTGACACCGTTGACCATTGCAAATTGCTGGAAAAACTGGAAAATGCTGGAATGAGAGGTAAGGCGTTCAAACTTTTCCGGAGCTACCTAAGCATAGAAAACAGCGGGTGAAAGTTAATGGAGGCATCAGCCGGGCTCGCCGAGTTGAGTGTGGTATACCCCAGGGTACAGTACTTGGGCCAACATTATTAAATCTCTACATAAATGGCTTGTTCGATGTTCAAAGTGAGGGAGAAATAATTGGATTTGCTGACGATACCGTTGTTTTTTACAATGACGACACTTGGGAAGGATTAAGGGAAAGGGTGGAAAACGATCTGCAAAATATTAAGGAATGGCTATACTCCAACTAGCTAACAAGTAATATGGCTAGGAGCAAGTATTTATCCTCTGCAAATAGAAGGGATTTTCTCCCATCATATAAGGAACTAAAAGTAAGGGGTGGAAAGGACGAGGATGCATTTCATGCGGTAGATCACATAAAGTACTTGGAGTGATCCTGGATTGTTGTTTGTAATGAGAAATAAAGATAGTTTTATAATCAATTGTAGAGAGTCATCTTTCTGACAGTATCCTCACTTGGGGTGGCATATTGAACTCATAAAAAAAATCGAGATTATGCAAAAAAGGTTTCTTAGAATCATGCTACTAAGAGAAAACACTTAGCCCAGTGAAAGGCTCTATGCCGAATCGTAAATGTTAGATATTAAGCAGCTGTATTAACTAGCGGTTAATGCACACCTACATAAGTCCAAGGATCTATTGAAGAGGGCCGCACACAACTACAGTACACGGCAGAAAAAACACAACTTTCACGGTCCCATTTACATCGAAAACCATGGGCAGCGAAGCTATGAGTATTTGGCCTCAAGATTATATAACACTGTTTCTCAGGAGATAAGGACAACAAGTTCGGTAGTTAGATATATAAGGAACTAAAAAAGCACATAAAGAGTATAGACCGACAAGAGCTGCACGGGCTTATTAATACGAGAAACCTTTAGGAGGCACTGATAAGCTGAGTAACTTATTGTGGCGTTTACGTAATTTGTTACTAAGTGTGTTTCGCTCAAGCTATTATATAACTTTGAGTAGAGAAAGCCTGGAAAACTTTTAAATATTGATAAGTAAGGTTTGAGTCTTTGTTTATGTGTGTATGGTATGTGTTTGTGTGAGCGTGTATATATGTGTACATTTTAAATTGTGTCAAAACTAATTCTTGTATATTTTAATGCATTTAATTGTCTGTAATTTATCTTTAATAAATTTTAATTACCTGACCGTAATAACAAGTAATAAGTAAGTTTTGAGTGTTTGTATATGTGTATACGGTATGTATGTGTGTGAGGGTGTATATATGTATACATTTTAAATTCTGTCAAACCTAATTTTTGTATATTTAAATGTATTTAATTGTCTGTAATTTAATGTTAAGAAATTTTAATTACCTGATCATAATAATAAGTAATGAGTAAGATTTGAGTGTTTGTATATGTGTGTGTGTGTGAGAGAGAGAGAGAGCGTGTATATGTGCAAATTTTCAATTGTGTCAAAACTAATTTTTGTGTATTTTAATGCGTTTAATTGTCTGTAATTTACTTTTAACAAATTTTTATTACCTGCTCATAAGATTGGTTTTAAATACGTATTTTGCATGCGTGTGGTGTTGTCTTCGTGTTCGTTGTGGTCTTCCCTTGTTTTACAGAAATATTATACAGTTGTGCAGGTGGTCTCTGTGGGCTATTATATGTGTTTTTTGGCAGTTACAGTAGTTTATATTAGTGTTTAGAGTACTCTCAATTGTAATCGGATAGCTCACATACAAGTATGTATTATACTTCTGTCAGTTTTGTATTCCTTAGCGTTAGTTACTTCTTAGGTTAAAACTTTACTTTGTAATATTTTGAACGCTAAATATATGATATGATACATGATACACAACGGGCGGGTTTGTGTGGTTTGTTTATTTTGATGGATTATTTTGAGTTAGTAACTGTAAAAGTGAGAACAACAATACCTAATGTTAATTAAATTTATTGTCAGTATTCAAATAGAGAGCTGGTTATCAAAAGTTTTTTTACAGTTTTGTAATTGAATCATCAAGGTTAAAATCTTACACAGTGGGAAAAATAGGCGATTAAAAAAACAGCAATTAAATAAATGTACCTTTATCAATTTGACCGTGGAGGTGTTCGTGTAAAATTCCATAACCTCACTCTTAACCCAACTCGTTTTAAGCCAACCCACGGGAATGTGCTTGTACATGTGCTGGACGTGTGTGTGTGACGCTTGTGCTTTACATGTGTTTTTCTGCTGAAATAACGTTGAATAATATCCGCATTTAGGCTCGGCAGATCTGTTCCATTCCTATCCAACAGTAGCCCGATTATCTCGCAAGAAACTGCTGACCCTGGTGAGATATTTGCAATTTGAAGTAAATTCCTACAGCTACAATATATTCAAAGTCAAGTTCATAGAAAATTCAGTAGCAGCTAAAATATAACGTGACCTACATACTGTTTGTTTGTTCTACATTTATACACCGTGATAAATAAACATATTACAATGTCGTCTATCTGTAGCGTTTGTAATTTAAACAACAAATCATTGCAATGCTCTGGCGACTGTAGAAGACTCTTTTGTCTGAAATGCTCCGACATTGATAAGGACTTATTTAAGAGCCTTGCTCGCTCTAATAATAGATTAGTACGATACGTATGCAACGCCTGCGATTCGCACAACCTTAAATATTTGCATCAGAAGGTGAGCAAAATAATTGATACAATGGTCCCTAGAGACGAATTTGAGGCGTTGGCTAATGACGTAAGAAGTATCGCAAGACTAAAACCAGCAATTGAGGAGACGTACGATGTATGCATGGGCATAGATCAAGAACAGAAGAATAAAAAGAGCTCATTAAATTCACTAATAAACTGTGCAGATGACCTGTTAAAAAACCCACAGGTGATCAAAACCTCTCTTGACAAAATACAATCTGATGTCGCCACACTAATGTCAGTTTTTTATAAGCAGGACACTAAAGATAATGAGCCAATTAATGTTGAAATATATGACCCCGCTACGCAACAAATAAACAGGAATTTCAAAAAACTGGAGGAAAATATGTGTAAAATTACGAAACTTATAGAAAGTAAGCCAACCCCAGTCGACAAGGAAAAGCATCCCTCCAAATTATTACATCTTAAAGACTCATCATCTCAAACAGAAGACTACAAACATTCTCAAGCTACTTCTAAAAGGAACATAAGCTATGATAGACGATACGTACACGTTTCTAATGTGCCTCCCCATTTCAAACCTCAGCTAATTGTGGGCCTCATAAAAAATAAATTAGGCATTACTGATTATGTGCACATAGAGCCACTTATCAAGAGGTCAGAAAGAGAAGATACTGAAAAGCTCTCCTACATTAATTATAAGATAGGATTGAAACCTGCATACGCGGAGAAATTATTAGATCCCGCGTTCTGGCCCCAGGGGATCTGTGTTCGCTGGTTTGAGGAGACACGACATGATTCACCTCTAACGCAATCAAAATCATCTGATTCACCCCATAATACATTGGCTTCTCCCACACTGCACGGACTAACCCTCGGGTCACACATCAGACACATACAGAGACAAATGAGACACATCGTGACAGGAATATCAAGGAAGATTTTGCAGCTGTCAGCACAGCGGTCAACATCGTAGACTCCAGTGACATAGTATCAATGCAAGGTACAGCTCAACTCCCACTTAAGCCAGTGACATTTGTTAAAGGGGATACTCTCCATCCTACAGTAGACAAAAGACCGAAAGAGCCGAGTATACCAACATCTTTCATGGATCCGCTATGGCCACCTTGCGCAAAACAAACAAAGTTATCAGCAGACGGTGACGGGAGATACTTACTTGCCCGTCTAAGACAACCGGAATTATTTAAAGCTGTCCGTCTTTATCTGGCGTTCTTACATGATCAACCAGATAATACATGTGTGCAGGGTGTGACAAAAAATAGTATACGATTACTATTGGCCACTGAAGGTCTTCCCTACGACCATGGGCAGCTTAAGATATACTACACCAGGTTTTTCGAAGCCTATGGTTTGGGAGTGTCGGAGGCTGAAACTGATCTCAGGGCATATAGATCCTATGAACTAACGGAACGCACAAGCTACCTACAACCGTCTCGAGAACTACAAAGTATGTATCACCTACCTATGTCACCTAAACAGGGTTTTTAAGTGAGATGACGCACAGTGTGGAGCAAGTACTTCCACAGAAGCAAGACATACACGTATGTAATATATAACCCGACAACGCAGATCAGACCCACATTACGCTCCTTCATACATACGATATCCTACTTTTGCCGAGACATAAATCAACATGCTGCAATCTATGCCAGACAGGGTATAGATGCTAAACCCGTAACGGCACTGAATAAGTTGAGCGTCAAGAATCTCTGTGAATGCTGTGCTGTGGAACTTTCCTCCGGTCTCTTGGTAGTGTGCATATACCATCCCCCGGACAATAACATGGAAAGAGTTGAGGCGTTTTTGAGTGCACTTGATGGTGTTCTCCGAACAATAAACTCAGTGAGCCGGTTCCCTCAGGTTGTGATCGGTGGTGACTTTAATATTAATGTGCTTGTAGACAGTACCTCTCATAGACTATTTCGCGACATCCTTAGCAGCTACGGCATGAAAATCACCGTACACGATCCTACACGTGTGACGCCTACATCATCTACATCCATTGACAATTTCCTTGTTAGTGAAAGGACCTTACCTAAATTCTCAGCCAATACATTGAAAACATTCCTTGGTGACCATCATGCAGTGCTCATACGGATCCCCAATGCCAAGTGTAGCACGAGCGGAATAACAGTTGCTAAACAAATAATCAGCGGGGCCAATATAGACGCCTTCATCGGACTGCTTGAACATGAGACATGGACAAACGTACTTCAAGAGACATCCCCCGAAGTTGCTTATAATAATTTCCTGGAAACATTCAACAACCATTTTAATGCATGTTTTCCCATTAGGGAAGTTAAAATCGGTAAGAAACGTAGAGCTCCTGCAACGACAGAAGTTAGGGAGATGAAGGAGGTCGTTGCTCTATATGGTGAGTTTGCCCAGCATTTTTCAGCATTTAAGCCTATCTTCAAAAAAGTAAATGCACAATATAAACAGCTGATCGCAGATGTAGGGAAGGCCGAACTCGACAAAGCTATCAGCCGCAGCAACAACAAGAGCAAAACTATGTGGAAAACCATAGACGAACTAACAGGGAGGAATGTAAGATGTAAAACTGAATACCCTGTCATACATGCGGACCTCCCAGACCAGTTTGGAGACTTCTTCTCATCTGCTGCTCAAAAAGCAACTGCTCATCTGCCTGCCGCGGTAGATATAGCATTTGTTGCGGGGATAACACCACAAGTGAGCACCCAATTTAAATTCCCACCTGTTACTCAAGAGGATGTCCTAAACGCAATAAATACCCTCAAATCATCTAGCTCTGCAGGGCCGGACGAGGTATCAAGCATATTGCTTAAGCGCTGCAGGTTTGTTGTTTCTTTACCACTGTCACATATATATATATATATATATATATATATATATATATATATATATATATATATATATATATATATATATATATATATATAACATTTCATTATCCAGAGGTATCGTTCCATCAAAAATGAAAGAAGCATACACAAAACCGACATATAAAAAGGGTGATCCCGCGGATTATTCAAGCTACAGACAAATCAACCTAACACCAACTTTCGCAAAAACCCTCGAAAAAATAGTCAATAACAAGCTGACAACCTATCTTGCTGATAATAAACTTCTTTCGCCATATCAACATGGCTTTCGGCAAGCACGAAGCACTGAAACTGCAATTGTTGAGTTTGTGGAGCAAATTGTCGAACACATTGACAAAAAAGAGGTAGCGCTGGGAGTTTTTGTGGACTTTTCCAAAGCCTTCGACTGTGTGAATCATGAGATCCTTATATGTTCACTGTGTGGGTATGGAGCGACGGGCACCGCACTGGACTGGTTCAGAAGCTATCTTACAGACAGAACACAAAGAGTTGTAATATCTAACTCTACCAACACTTACTTATCTAGGACTTTTGAAGTAACGGTTGGGGTGCCGCAAGGAACAGTTCTTGGACCTACGCTGTACATTATCTATGCCAACAGCCTACTTCAGTACATCACGCACCAATCTGAAAACAACATCAATCCAGATAACAAAAGAACGGTCGCCTCCTATGCCGATGATACCAACTTTTTGATAGGTGGACATAGTGTTGAGCACATTATGGCTGATTCTGACAAAACCCTCAAAAGTCTAACCAATTGGGTCGATAAAAACAAGCTTGCACTTAACAAGGATAAAACAGCTTGCGTGTTTTTTAAATCTTCAAAATCAAAAAAAGGTACTGTACAAAGCGTAGAACTTGATGGCCAAACTGTAACCTTGCAGCCATCTACAAAACTACTAGGACTTCATATCGATAGTGAGTTAAAATGGAATGTTCACATCGATGAACTTTGCTCGCGAATCTCATCCGTTACATATGCAATAAGAACACTTACCCAAAGATGCAGTACCTTTACTATGTTGTCACTGTATTATGCGTGTTTCTACTCACAACTAAGGTTTGGTATTACGCACTGGGGATTAGCAAGTGAAGTAAACCGAGTTTTTAAACAACAAAAGCAAGTGATGAGGATCATATTCAATATCCCTCATAGACACACTTGCAGAAACACTTTTAAAGAACAGGGTATCCTTACACTCCCCAGCATATACATCATGGAAGTGCTAACCCATGTTTTTCAAAACAAAACCAAATACACACGCAATGCAGTGGAACATGGATATACCACAAGAGGTAGAAATAACCTGCAAACTGACAAACATCGCACAGCTCTGTACCAAAAATCACTGTTTTACAATGGCTGCAAGTTGTATAATGCGTTGCCGGAAGATGTACGGAATGTTGACACTTTACCAGCTTTTTAAAAAAAAAGTGAAAACGATTCTTATAAACAAGACGTGCTACTCGGTGGATGTTTTTACACATAAACTACCATTAACTATCTTCTGTTTTTAAATTCTTATAATGTGAACACTTTGTTTGTAGTGTAGTTGCCATAGTATAAACTATAAACCTAGTGCACCTGGTGACTCTAAAAAACAATATTGGAATTGGATCTGGGTTCTGCAGCTCTTATCTTTTGAACGTTATAAGTGTGTTTTATAAATATCTTTGTTTTGTATTATTTAAGGAAAAATTTTCCTTAATTGTTATGCTTATTGTGTGTGCTATTGTCGTTCTTATTGTTAATTTTTTGACGTACATGAACATCCCTGTGTCATTCAGGTGACATTGGCCTGTTTCATTGTTAATATATACATTATACATAAGATGATATGATTTCTGGTGTCAGAAATGGTAGGTGCATTTGAAAAAATTGAGTATTTGACATTTTTTGATTGTCAAATTTGAAACATTGCAGTAGGCGCACGAAACATAACAAAGGTCTCAATAATGATGCAAAATGTTGGTCAACCCTTTAAGAATTGAATCTAAAAAGAATCATTTATTTATTTTCAATGGTTTAGGAGTAACGAATTCCTTAATAGACACCGCAACACCGACCTTTTTGCGAAAAATGTGACATATGTCAAAACTATCACAGATATGTGTTGATAACTTGAACGTTCTGTACAGAGAATTTAATGCAGAATCCAAGTATGTAATCAAAATGGGGTATTTCCGTTTAAAAACACATATGGGGCTGATTTTCGGTATATCCGGAAGTGCTGCCATTTTGGAAATACCTCATTACGATGAAGGAGCACTAAAGCTGTTGAAAAGATGTATACGTGTAATGTGTAAACCTTTATGTTATTTGATAAACATTTGTTTTAAGCATGGAATATTCCCTGATCGTCTCAAGGTGGCGTCTATTCTGCCCTAACGAAGAACGTCCTATCTACAAAAAATGCAATTTTCAGATTACATCATCTTTGCATTCCTTGGTATGAATTTTACCTTTGTACTAAGCAAGAACGCTCTACCTACAACAGAAGTGCGTTAAAAATCGTTATTAAGTTTGTCCTAACTGTACGTATCATATCGTGCACTAAGAAGGTCCTTTTTATAATTTTATACATAAGAATGTCCCATCTACCTTGACTCATACAGCTGGGACATTTTAACTTAGTAGATGATATATCTTGTATGCTAGCTATATTTACTAAGCTAAAAGTCATATTTACAAGTTACTAAATGAGATGGTCCAATCTAATAAAATGCATGTAGGTGGGACTTTCTTCCTTAGTGATACACACTTTCCACGAGCTAACATTTTATTATAAGTCCTAACCTAACAAGAAAGCGGACATACTTTCATGTCTGCTGATTCTTTCCACCATCAAGTGGAGGTGTCATTAAAGAAAAAGGGAAAGGTGTATGACTATGAAGACTTCAAAGATGCCGTTCAAAAAGCTAATAGCTCGAACGTCAATACAATTGATATAAATATAAATCAATTTTATAATTGGATAGACTCTACTTCAATGTATAAAGTACAAATAACACAACCCCGACCGTATTTGAAAGATATGATTGCAGTAGGTTTTCAAAGAGGGAGTTATTTTTTTAAATATAAACCAAATTTCAACAGTGATTTCATTTCCCTTGATTTTTTGTCAACCAAGGCTTCTAAAGGAAATATGGAAAGATCAAAGTCTGGAGTAAATTGTAGAGGTGTGTCTGAAGAGCGAAAGGCTGGTCTTGTGACCAAACTTAAACCAATACTGCCAGCAAGTAGATTAGAGTTCTCGGTAAATTTACCTACAAATTCTAACATACCTGAAGTTGACGAGGACTTATGAACATATGTTAGTTTCCATTATGAGTTTAATTATTTATTAAACATTTTGAATAATAAAATACGAAACAAGGTTTATTTATTTGACTGTGTAAATATCCCTCTTATTGCCTACTACTTGTATAATAAATAATATACATATGTATTTATAATATTATATTCTTTATGAAATCTATGTAATTTACAAAGCAAAAAAGTCCTATCTGCTATAAATGCAAATTAATAAGATTTTAAGAACTTCTATTCATATAAGTAAGTGTAGTAATATCATACAATATACTATATGAAATTTCAAATCATTTAGACGAAAAACCAGGGTGGCAGAATATAAAATCCTTAAAGTAAAATATCTCGAAACGATAATTTTGCAGATAAAACGTTCTTCGTTAGGAGGGCAGTATTGTATTAGCATTTAAAGCTGGTGACTTGAATGATAAGAAAAAATATCGACCATTAGGTATTTTGCCAGTATTCTCAAAAGTTTTTGAGGCTGCAATATCAAGTAGAATAATAAGAGTTTCTAAGCTATTAAAATTTAATAAATCCTTCACAGCATGGCTACATTCATGGTAGATCTGTTGAGACAGCAGTCTATAAACTTCTACAAGATATTTATGGCCTTGAGACCTTGAGGGTCATTTGGACATTTTCTTTGATCTCTCGAAAGGTTTTGATTGTGTAGCATATGATATTTTTTTGACAAACTGTATACGTATGGTATAAGAGGTATTCATTTACAGTAGTTAAAATCATTCCTATGTGGTCGTTACCAAAAGGTCAGAATTAAGTTGCAAAGTAAATCAGTTTATTCCTCAAGGTAGCCAGATTTGACCACTGCTGTTCATGCTTTATGTAAACGATTTAATTAATATATTAAAAAATAATAAAATTAAATGAATTAATTATGCAGACGATACAAATGTTGTAGTAAAAGGAGAAAACTTTAAGGTAGTTAGTGAAGTCACATCAAATTTACTGTTAGATTTTAACAAATGGTTTAGAGATAATCTGCTAGTCCTAAATTCAAACAAAACTAACATCATTATGTTTAAAGCTAGGGCCAGTACATCTGAAACTTCTTCAAGAATCACATAAATAATTTATGTAATAATTTAACTCCTGTCTGTTGTAGTATAAGAATAGTTAGTACATATATAAACATATATACTTTAAGAACGATATATTTCTTAAATTTTCAATCTAGATTAAGTTTTGGAATTTAATTTTTGGGAAGTAGCTCTGATGTAGAGAGAATATATCGTATCTAAAATGTCTGGACGCAGCAAGTGCGTTATGGAAGTGAATTTTCATAACAAATCTGTTTAATAGCAAATATGTCTCTCTAATGCAAGCAGGCATCAATCTGGTTACCGGTATAACCTATATAATAGAAACAATGTACCATATTCTATCAAAATTACTTATTGTTTGAAAATGTACAATTGTTTTTCCGAAAATAAACTGAAAATGTTTCCGAGAAACCTTGTTTCCTAGCCAACAACCCTTAGGTTAATAGCAATTGAGTTATTGAAATTTGAAGGATTTAATGAAAATTCGCTACCAAAACGCACTTACTGCATCTCGATTCTTACAAACATGCTTTACCGTAGAAATGCGTCACCCTGGATACATGTAAACAAATAAAAACTGAAAGTAAACGCGGATATGGATTCTAGGGGATCTAGTTTGCGCTCATTAGAAGAAATCTTTTTAAAATTCAAAAGTCGCGTTCTCCACAACATTATAGACCGTTAAACCATAAACTTAGCTAAACCTACAGCCAAAGCATCAACTAAACTAAACCTACAGCCAAAGCATCAGAGAAAGGGTCTATTTGAAATGCATTTTCTGAAAACATTTTAGTAAAATGAAGGACAATGACGGTTGAAGCTGAAATTTAAGGGTTTGCAGAACAGTCTTCTTGCGACATTTTCTTTACATTATCCATATTTGCTTCAGGTTCTTTGCCTAAATGTTGCGAATTTTGACGTTTCAAATCGCGACTTTGACGTTTTGAGGAAAACCATTTTTTTTCTTCAAATGCTTCTAACTTTTTAGTGAATTTTCTTAAAAATTTCTTCAAATGAGCGCTAATTAGGCTCCTCAGAACACATAGCTGGGGTCAGTTTGAAATTTTAAATGTTTATATATATATATATATATATATATATATATATATATATATATATATATATATATATATATATATATATATATATATATATGTACGTATCACACCGATAACTCAAAAAATAATAGGCCGATTTTGATTAAATTTGGTGAAAAAATTCCTTTTGCAAATGGCTTGGACAAGTTCGTTAGCCAGGAAAATCTGCCCGGGTTTTCCCGGAAAATTTAGTGTTTTTTTTTCGAAAAAAATTTATATCTCCAGAATTAACAAAGTAAGGGCAACCAAATTTGGTTCGAAGGTTTATATTCTTATCGGTAAGTTACCTACCAAAATTTAGCTATGTAGGTCTAAAGACAAAAAAGTTATAGGCATTTAAAGAAAAATAAATTGGGGTTTTCCTCAAAACGTCAAAGTGGCGATTTAAAATGTCAAAATTGGCAACATTTAGGCAAATAACTTGAATCTAATACGGGCTATAGAAATAAAATGTCTCAAGAAGGATGTTTTACAAACCTTAAAGTCTTAGTTTCTACCGTCATTGTCCTTCATTTTACTAAAATATTTGCAGAAAATTCATTTCAAATAGACCCTTTCTCTGATGCTTGGCAGTAGCCTTAGCTATAGAGTTTATCGTTTAATGGTATATAATTTTTGTCGAATTTTCGTAAAAAATCAATAAAGCTCAATATATCCGTTATTATATAAGATATGAAAAAAATTTGTATATATTAATTATAGGGTGTCCTGAGCTACATCTTAAAATAATATTTCTACAATCACAGGCTGGCCCATAAGTCGTTGGTGATACAAATTTCCTTTTTCTTTTTTTTAATCAAACACGCCTTATGTTATTGCATTTTTGCATTTTCCATCGAAATATAATGCATGTTTGTAAGAAAAGAAATTCTGGACGCAGCAAGTGCGTTATGGTAGCGAATTTTGATCAAATGTTTCATATTTGAATAGCTCAATTTGCTATTAACCCATAAGGTTGACCAAGAAACGTGTTTTTTCGGGAACACTAAGTTTACTTTTGGAAATTTTTGTACATTTTCACACAATAAAGTTATTTTGATGAAACATGGCACATTGTTTTTACTATATAGGTTATACTGGTAACCAAATTTGATGTCTGCTTTCTTAAAAAAAAACACACATATTTGTTATTAAAAACATTTTAATGAAAATTCACTACCATAACGCACTTGCTGCGTCCAGAATATTTGTCTTTTAACTTACAGACATGAATTTTGGTACCTGGGTCACTATTTATATTGCAAACATACGTACCAAATTTGGTTGCCTTTACTTTGTTATTTTCTAATAACTAATCACTGATCATAATAAGTCAATTATTTAAGTTTATAATATTTAAGTAGGTATGTATTTTTACACCCACAAAATAGTGGATGCATAATTTTTACGATCAATTTCTATGCAAAAATTCAAACATCTTATATATGTTTTGATACTTTTTACGCCGTTCTAGCAAAACAAAAACTTAGACATTTCTGTCACCGATATTCCACCCCACACATTCAACCCCTAATTTGATTTCAGCACAGAATACCAGATGATAAATAAAATTGAAATTTTTCCAATAAACAAACCCTAAAACGTAATGTTACTGAAGTTTTAACGAAAAAATCAATTCGCTCAAAGTTATTGCGCTTACTAAGAGACAGGCGTTCAGGTCGACAGACAAAAAAATTCGTTCCAGAATCAACTTTTCTGTATGATTTGAGACTTTTTACGCCGTTTTAGCAAAACTGAAATTTCGAAATTTCTGTCACCGATATTCCATACCACACATTCAACCCCTAATTTAATTTCAGCACAGAATACCAGATGTTTGATGAAATTGAAAGTTTTCTAGTAAACAGACAACCCAAAAACGTAATGTTACTGAAGTTGTAAGGAAAAAATGTCCATTTTCACCAAATCACCCCCATACACTCCCTACCCCCTGGAGCGATTGTACCCAAAAACAGTCCGAACCGTTCGTTTGTCAGGTGCTAACTGTATACCAAATTTGAAAACGATAGCTCAATTCGTTCTAAAGTTATCGTGGTTACAGACAGACCGACAGACAAAAAAATATTCGTTCCTAAATCATGTTACTATCTGTTTTGACACTTTTTACGACGTTTAAGCGAAAAAATATGTTTCAAATGTTTATCGCCGATGCCGTACTTCCACACATTATGACGATGTGGATGTAATAATCTGGAATGAAGAACGTCCAATTCGTAATACCGTTGATTCACTGTGCAGTTGTGTTTACAACACCTCAAAAAATAAAATATTGTCTTCAAGACAATAGTTTCGATTTAACTGCTATTTCATACAAAATAAACATTAAAACAAGTCTCTAACTGATCGTATTCTAATTTTTTTTTAGCAAACACATTAAAAGGAACCCAAATTTATAAGAAATGTTATTTAGGACACCAAAACGCAATCTAAAAATCGGCAGCTAGAATACACATGACGTATTACTCTCCAATCGCGTCTCTCCCCCCACAGATTAACTAGACATCCTATCTAATCTATAATAGTACGGTATCCGGCTGCTAAATTAGTACATTAATAATCTAGATTATCAAGATTTAATTTTTAAGTATTTTTACAACTAGGAGAAGTCACTTTTCATCAGGTACCAATTAAAAATTACCCGCCAGTATTATTAATTAAAATATAATTAATTTACTTTTGGAGAAACATTTCGTTAACATCTTACGGAAATAAAACCTACACAACTTCACAACAGTGTATTTAAAATATCTGAAACGTCATAGTTGCTGCTGATTGCTTAACCGCTACCTCTACGCAGCCAGGTGTAAACAGGTATAATTTTATTGAAACTTTTCGTTCTTAACGTACACTAATTTCATTTATACCACAATAAAGCTCATTTTTTTCTGTAGTTAATGATATAAAGGTGCCTATATAAAAAAAAAACGCAAATCAAAGTTTCCTACCCTAAAAGATGCTAGGTATGAAAAATAAAGTGACAGAGAGTGATCGCGCGACGCTACTTGTTAGACAAGGATGCTCAATGCCAGCTGAACGTGTTTTTTGAGCTTTTGCGCATGCTCCGATAAATAGGGTTCTCAGTCAAGCAGCTGGGCAGAGGTTTATGTTTATTGTAAATTCTAACCACACTGTTTTGGTGCTCGTAATACGTATTACTTTAATTGTTTTTATCTAATAATCAATCTTACATTAATATAATTAATATTGTGACAATATTACTATTGTTTATGCAAAGCTGAAATTGAAAAAATGTCTAAGTGTTTTTTGTGCAGTAAATCCAATAATGTGCTTCAATTCAGTAATTCATCATTTAAAAAATGTTTTTCAATGCTGTTATTTCGGCGAAAAAAAAATATATCACGACTTGATATTAACAGTCGAATCAACCGATTACTTCGATTATCATACTGAATGTCTCAAACAAGTTACTGTTTTAAAGAATAAAGAAAAATAAGACTGAAATCTTTTGCAGATCTGTAACTGTAAGTAAAAATTTTGATGTAACTTAAATATTATCCTGATTACTAGTGTATGAAATATATAAATGTGAATGTGGCAAATGTGAATTAATATTGTATAAAAAGGACACTTAGTCAATTAAAGAGTTTAAATTTTTCAAGATGAAATTTTAATTAAGCATTAGTCGATTTTCAATTATAAACAATTAATTTATTTCTATTACATTAATATTTGTATAACGTATATAAGTACTTTAGAGATTTTCTGTATCAAAAGCGTATTTCTTTGTACTTTTAGAAGGTTTTCAGGCAGGTAGAATTTATCAGGTAGTCGGACCTTTTTAAATTTTATTTTATACGTGGTAAGAATGATGAATATCATAGAAATCCTCTATTCGCTATAATTAATTTTTTTACTGAAACATACTGGTCTTTTTTTAAATTTTCATACTTTTTAAGTGTCAATAAATATTTGTGATTGTAAATTAAGGAGACATACTACAATATTTCAATTATAAATGAATGAATTAATTAAAAGATATAAAATCAATTGAAAAAATTCACATAAAGATTTTTTATTATCTACATCTAATTTTTTAATTTATACACAGTTCCTTCATTATTGTTAACTCTAAAAATTAATTATTGTTTGACTTGACTTCAAGTTATCAATGAAAATAATCAAATAAATTTAGTTACAACGCAGTATTTCTTGTTACCTACAGATTCCAAGTTTAACTTCAGATCTACATGAAGAAAGCATTCCTTCTATAAGTTATGATCCTGTAAGTATACATAGTAGTAATATATCTAGATATAAAAATTTCTGTTCAATTTATGTATTCATAAAATTAATTTTGTAGGACGAACTAAATGCTTCGACAGGAGATCAACGTATCATAACTTCGCAAGAGCACCATTCAAGTACAGCTGTTTTGAACGAGCTGCCTACTTCCTCAGCTGCACATGAAGACAATCACCTTCAATCCACGAATTCTTTGTCACCTTCCTCGACACCCCAAAAAGATATTTCATCAAAAACTAAAAATAAAAAGTCTGTCTGTCTGTTTTGCGATACTATAGAAAAAAAAGTTGGTAAGAAAAGGAGTTACGTTGCAATACCACGATCCGAAACAACTGTTAACGAAATAAGAGCAATGGCTGAAAAATCGAATGATTCGAAATTGCTTGCAAAGTTGAACAGCAATCATTTGGTTGCTTATCATTCTAATTGTTTATCTGTATATCAGTTATCAATTAAGCGACAAGAAAAAGAGCGCCCAGAACCAACTGATTGGCATAAAAGTAGACAGTTGCATCAGTTATCATTTAATGCCCTCTCAGAGATCATTAAAGTCGAAATTATTGAAAAAAACCGTGTAATGTATCTTACGGACTTATTTTCGCAATATAAATCGTTGCTGTTGGAATTTGGTGAAGGACAGGTGCATACAGAAGATATACGAGAATATCGTGCTGAAAATTTGGAGACTAAAATAATGAAGGTTTTTGGTGACCGAATTACAATTGAGTGTTCCATGGGGAAACCTAAAAAAAAATTGTCTATCAGTATAATATGGATACCGCACGATTAGCAAGTGAAATCGCTGCGATAGAATCGAAGGCAAAAAATCGATGACATATGAGTTACGAAATTCCATAACATCTCTCCAGAGTACAAAGCTGCCAGAAACAGGTCTTACTGCGCAAGATGTTATACGTGGCGAATGTAATATTCCAGAAGAACTCTTTAGTCTTATATGTGATTTAGTTCAAGGCCCAGATATACGCCATAAAAATTCTACTGACGATTTAGTAAAAATAAAGTCAGTATGCAGCGACCTTATTTATATTGTTACCAAAGGCAGAATCAAACCGTCAAAACATCCTACTCTAGGGGTATCAATGAAGTCAATTACAAGTTCAAGAAAAGTTCTTACGATGTTGAATAGATATGGTCATACTATAATAGGCTATCCTTTAGCTGAGAAATCGAAACGGAGATGACGTATAATTCCCAAGAAAAAAACGAGATCATACCATCTGGTATTCAGAAAGTAAATGGGCTGAGTACACATGTTGCTTTTGATAACTTTGATCGCTTTGTCGATACACCTACTGGAAAAGATACTTTGCATGATACTGTCGGAATAATTTATCAATTCCGCTCTGAATATGAAGAGGAATCGGATAGTGATTCATCTTCACATTTAGGTTCGTGTTCTCGTAACGTTCGTGAGGAACGTCTTCCTTCAAAGAGACGATTTTATAAAAATCCTATCAAAGATATAACTCCATATGTCAAAACACCATTTACAAGCATGACGTTTCTTCCAACAGAAATAATCAAAGAAACCATTAATTCATGCCAACATAAAAAAATTATAGCTGTAGATAAAGATTTGATTTGGAGTATATCCTTGTCTCAAATTGATTTTCTACCCATGTGGTTGGGTTACAACTGCAAAATTAATCTTGACCAGAGTAAAAGTCAAACTGTTGAATATTTATCCCCAATCAACGATTCTCCAACGTCACTGTCCGTTGTTCAAGAGACGATGAATATTGCTAAAAATGTTGCAGAAAAATGTAACCAACAACAGATTATCGCTACTTATGATTTAGCTATTGCTAAATTAGCTATGCAGATACAACATACAAAAAAGCCTGAGTTTGATAATGTTTTTATAAATTTAGGGGCATTTCACATGCAGATGGCATACTTTAAAGCCATTGGAAAGTATATTGATTCCAGTGGCTTTGTCGAGATTTTAGTTGAAGCAGAGGCACTTGCGGGTGGATCAATTAACAGCTTTCTGGACAGCAAACACTTTAACAGATGTAAGAGACTTCATCCTTTGGCTTCTGGTGCGCTACAGGTTCTTCATTTTGAGAGGTATTTATCTGAGGTAATAAATAATTCCGGAATAACAAATGAAGAATCAGAAGCTGGAGATGACTTATTTGAAAGTGAAATACATCTTGAAGCATTAGTTGAAGATCTACAAGCAGTACTTAATACTACATGTAAAGTTTATGATGCCTTCATTTTATCTGACTCACTGAAAAAAATACTAGATGCTTACAAAAAATTTCGCGAAGTGACACTCCAAGGTGGTCATGGAAAAACAGCACAATATTACTTGCAATATACGGAACTTGTGAACTTATATCATCGATTTTCCAGAAGTATCCGGACTAGTGATTTTGAGCTGTACTTACATTCTATCGATGAAATGTGTGACTACTTCTTTGCATTTAATCTACCGAATTATTCCAAATGAGCAGCCACGTATTTGAATAATTTAATTAAGTTGAAGGTTGAGAATTCTACTCTGGTTCATGAATTTCGTGAAGGCGCATTTGGTGTTAGACGCACAAAATCATTCTTAGGCAGATCACCGGTGGACTTAACTTTAGAGCAGACTATTAACGCTGATGCTGGAAATACCTTGACTGGTGTCAGTCATTTTACAAACTTTATATCTGCAAGGCAGAGGTGGGTTCTCAGCCATAGCATGAGGACAAAAATTTTATCTTTTGTCAAAGCAGAAATTGGATTATCACAAATTGATGATACCTGTCATTCTTTACAAAATCATCGAATAAATAAAGACACCAAAACATTGACAAATATAATTAATACAATAAAAAAATCCATGAATCCATTTTCTGAAAATGTGGATAAAGATAGTTTATTCAATATGTCTACTGGTAAAGCGGCGTCACCAAATGTTGAAACTTGTTTACTCAATATCAAATCATCAGGTGAAAACCATAAGTTGAATTTTTTTTCTGAATGTTTTGAAGATCCTACAAGATTCGTTAAACCAATAAAACGTATAAAAATATTCAATTTTGCATCAGACTGTGTAAAAAGTAGTGTCAAAAATATAAATGGAAATAAAACATTAATAAAAATGGAACGAGATATTTTTGGACGACTATTAGCAATTGCTATAGAAAAAAAGTTAATATTGGGTACTGTGTGTCTTTTCCTCTTGCGCCGATACCCCCTGCACTATTCTCCTGTTCAGGAGAGATGTTGAAAACAGATAAGTCAACTTTAAGTAAACAATTGTCATCTAAAGTTGACTCAGAAAATCCTAATAAAATTGACGTAGAAATAATTGATGGCTTTTATTATATGTATCAAATAGGTGCAACTCTGCCACAAACATTTGGAAAACTTGCTGAGTCAATATTGATAAAACTGTGTTCCAAAAAGGCTCAAGAAGTTCATATTTTCTTTGATAGATATTTAAAACCATCCATAAAGGACAGCGAAAGACAAAACAGAGAAGGTATTGACATACCTTATACGATCAACGGCCCTTAGAAGCTTTGGTTAAATTTTTAGCTCAGCACTGGAACGATAATTCATTTATTTCCATATTAAAAGATAAAATTTTTTTTATTACTGTTGGAGAGAAATGTTTTTCATTTAGTTGTGATGGAAACAAAGTTGTCAAAAATAATGAGGATGATTTGGCATGTGATCATGAGGAAGCCGACACAAGGATTGTATATCATATAAGTAAAGTCCCGGAACACTTAAATATTCTAATTAGAGCATCTGATACTGATATTCTAATAATTGTATTAGGTAATATAAACAAATTTCCTACTTTGAAAATTTGGTTGGCAAACAGTGCATCCAAAAGAAGTAACAAAGATGAAATTTGTATCAACTGTACGAAATTATCAAACAAATTAGGCCCAACTTTGTGTCATGCGCTTCCAGCCTTTCATGCATTCACGGGAAGTGATTACACTGCTGCTTTCTTCAACAAAGGGAAAGTTCGTCCCTTGAAAATTTTTATGAAGCATGAAAAAATCCAAAAGGTTTTTGCATCATTAATTTATCCACATGACATTTTAGATGAAGATAAAATTAAAACGGTCCAAGAATTCACTTGTCTTATGTATGGAATACCCGATTGTCAAGATGTTAATGAGGCAAGATTTATTATGTTCAATAAAATGTATGGCTCAAAAAATAAAAATGAGAAATCTATGAAAAAAATTAAAGGCTTCGACTCTACTCACATTCTGCCATGTTGGAAGTCTTTACAAGAAAAAATTTTGAGGACTATTTACGTGAATTCTATGTGGTTGAATGCTACTGAGCCAAATTGTATTAAGTTTAGCGCAGACAATAATGGCTGGCTAATATTAGATGGTTCTCTGAAACCAACATGGTTTGTAGGAAATGCAACACCTGAAGAGGTAGAGAGTGTCATAGTAGATAATTCCCAGGACAATTCTGCTGTAAACGAAGAAGATTCTGATATAAGTAGTGACGAATTTGATAGCAGCGATGATAGTGAGAGCAGCCTGGAATCCGACTTTTGAAAAATGACAGGGAATGAAATTTTAAAAATTTTTAATGAATTAATTAATCTTTTTTTTATTTTATTGAAGACTCTTGTTTATTCTGTGTAAGAAGATAATTATTTGGTAACTTATTATGATAACTCTTCAATTATTATCTGTAACTTACTGTAAATAATTTGTCACTTGTGACTGAATTGAAAAAATAAATAAAATAAAACATTTGTTCAAACTAAACTTACATAATACAATTTTCTTTGATAAGAGTAACCAAGGTTTTATTTTTAATAAATATGTTCTTATGATTTTCTTTGGAGAATGAATTAGATTTTTTACTTTATAATAAAAGTTTTGTTATGTGGTTTCAAAAACAACTAATCAAAAGTCTAATTTTTGCAAAATATGTATCTGAGTTTTTTATTATTAGTATTGTTTTCATATTTAATGCAATTGTTATTTTGTGAATAATATTTAATACTATTTATAAATTAAATATTATTTTGTTAAATATTGATCCTTTATCTGTTACGATTTTGGAGCATCTGAGTCCAGTCATTTTTAGTGAATTTTCTTAAAAAAAATTCACTAATGAGGAGATCCCGACTTTTGAATTTTGAAAAAATTTCTTCAAATGAGCGCTAATCAGGCCCCCCAGAACACATATCCGGGGTCGGTTTAAATTTTTATATGTTTATATATATATATATATATATATATATATATATATATATATATATATATATATATATATTATATATATATATATATATATATATATATATATATATATATATATATATATATATATATTTATATATATATATATATTTATATATATATATATATATATATATATATATATATATATATATATATATATATATATATATATATCACACCGATAACTCAAAAAATAATGGGCCGATTTTGATTAAATTTGGTGAATAAATTCCTTTTGCAAATGGCTTGGATAAGTTCGTTATCCAGGAAAATCGGTCCAGGTTTTCTCGGAAAATTTTGTGTTTTCTTTCGAAAAAAAATTATATCTCCGGAATTAACAATGTAAGGGCAACCAAATTTCATATGCGGATTTATATCATTATAGGCAAGTTACCTACCAAAATTTAGCTCCGTAGGTTAAAGGATAAAAAAGTTACAGGCATTCAAAGAAAAATAAATTTGGATGTTCCTCAAAACGTCAAAATTGCGATTTTAAACGTCAAAATTGGTGAGTACATTCCTTTCGCAAGTCGCTTGGATAATTTTGTTAGCCAGGAAAATCCGCCGAGGTTTTCCCGGAAAAATTTGTGTTTTCTTTCGCAAAATATTTATATCTCCAAAATTAACAAAGTAAGGGCAACCAAATTTGGTAAGCTGGTTTATATCGTTATAGGTGTGCCACCTACCAAAATTTAGCTCTGTAGGTCAAAAGACAAAAAAGTTATGGGCATTTAAAGAAAAATAAATTGGGGTTTTCCTCAAAACGTCAAAGTGACAATTGAAAACGTCAAAATTCGCAACATTTAGGCAAATAACTTGAATCTAATACGGGCTATGGAAAGAAAATGTCTCAAGAAGAATGTTTTACACACACCGAACTCTTAGTTTCAACCGTCATTGTCCTTCATTTTACTAAAATATTTCCAGAAAATTCATTTCTAATAGACTCTTTCTCTGATGCTTGGCAGTAGCCTTAGCTATAGAGTTTATTGTTTAATGGTATATAATTTTTGTCGAATTTTCGTAAAAAATCAATAAAGCTCAATATATTCGTTATTATACAAGATATGAAAAAATATTGTATACATTAATTATACGGTGTTTTGAGCTACATCTTAAAAATTTATTGCGACAATCACAGGGTGGCCCATAAGTCGTTGGTGATACAAATAATTTTTTTTTGTCGAAAACGCCTTATTTTTTTGCATTTTCCATCGAAATATAATGCATGTTTGTAAGTTAAGAAATTCTGGAGGCAGCAAGTGCGTTGTGGTTGCGAATTTTGATTAAATGCTTCATATTTGAAAAGCTCAATTTGCTATTAACCTATAAGGTTGACCAAGAAACGGATTTTTTCAGGAACACTTTTGGTTTACTTTTGGAAATTTCTGTACGTTTTCAAACAATCAAGTTATTTTGATGAAACATGGCACATTGTTTTTACCATATATGTTATACTGGTAATCAAATTTGATGCCTGCTTTTTCTATATAGGTTATACTGGTAACCAAAATTGATGTCTGCTTTCTTAAAAAGAAAACACACATATTTGCAATAAAAACATTTTTATGAAAATTCACTACCATAACGCACTTGCTGCGTCCCGAGATTTTTATTACTACTTAGATCGTTGGTTGAGAACCCTATTTATCGGAGCATGCGCAATAGCTCAAAAAATACGTTCAGCTGGCATTGAGCATCCTTGTCTAACAAGTAGCGTCGCGCGATCACTCTCTGTCACTTTATTTTTCATACCTAGCATCTTTTAGGGTAGGAAACTTTGATTTGCGGTTTTTTTATATAGGCACCTTTATATCATTAACTACAGAAAAAAATGAGCTTTAATGTGGTATAAATGAAATGAGTGTACGTTAAGAACAAAAAGTTTTAATAAAATTATACCTGTTTACACCTGGCTGCGTAGAGGTAGCGGTTAAGCAATCAGCAGCAACTATGACGTTTCAGATATTTTAAATACACTGTTGTGAAGTTGTGTAGGTTTTATTTCCGTAAGATGTTAACGAAATGTTTCTCTAAAAGTAAATTAATTATATTTTAATTAATAATACTGGCGGGTAATTTTTAATGGGCACCTGATGAAAAGTGACTTCTCCTAGTTGTAAAAATACTTAAAAATTAAATCTTGATAATCTAGATTATTAATGTACTAATTTTGCAGCCGGATCTTAGACTATAAACATTGAGCGGCGGCATTCAGTTTTCGCGCTGAACTGGGAACCAATCAAATCTAGTTGTTAACTTGATTATGAACTACCTAGTGGGATGTGCAAATATGCATTATTTCAGGACACGACATAACCGCATTATAAAAGTCATATTTTAGAATTTTGGATGTTGTTGATAACAATGATAATTAATTTATTCTCCTGTGAAAAACAGTTTTCAAAGAATATGTACTATTAATTAACCCTTTGGCCTGGTGTCTAGGAAAAATTTAAAGTTACTTAAAATTTCGTATTTCAGGGGTTAACTTTTTCATGTATATAGGTATTAGCAGGCAAAAATGATCTATCCAAGTTTTGCTGATAGTGATTACAATTATCTATCTTGTGTTTTTTTAATAAAACAATTATTACAAAACTTTTTCAATTACGAATAAAGCAAGTTCATTATAAACCTTTATTAGAATCGGTAGTTTATAATTTTTATTTTTGTTTATTTTTGTGAAACTTACGCAAACATATAGCTACTTAAGGCAGGAAGAAAACCTAATTACTAAATGCTTATGTCCATAGCAACAGTAAAGGTGTTTTATATGTGTTGTGTTAGTGTGTTGTATTGACTTTTCAATAATAGAGTGTTGCCTAAGCAGTAGGTTCTATGCTTGCATCGACGGCCAACAAGACAGAAGAACGTCAACGTCGATGTCGAGAGATGTAAATTGACAATTGACAGTGTAAAAGTATTTCTCAATTCATTAACTTTCCTATTTAATATATGTTAATAAACTAATATTAAAAATCTTAAATGCGTTCAGTTAATAACATAACATCGTGTCAAGTGTCTGGTTAATGTGAAGTTTTCTTCATGCATGTCTGTCGTGATAATTGAGGTTACGGGTCCACGTGTTCCTCGTCTAGTACAAGCTAAATTTTAAATTCAAATTGAGTCTTCATTTTATACGATGGCAACAGAAACACAATCAAGTCAGCACCCAACACGAAAACTGAATGCTTATGTCCAGCCATTGTCTTTGGAAGGCAATTTGGCGAATAATTGGATCAATTGGTTTTAACAGTTTAAATTTTTCATGCGAGCAGGTGGCTTTGAAAAGGAAGAGGACGACAGAAAAGTCGTGGTATTTCTCCATTATGTAGGCACGGATGCCCTGTCAATTTTCAAGTCTAATATGGATATGGATATGTGTAAGTACAATGAATTAATCCAAAAATTTAAGTCACATTGTAGACCGAAAAAAAATTAGCAGTAGAGCGTCATAATTTCCTGACGAGAATTCAGAAACCAGAAGAAAATAATGATGCATTTCTCAGCCTTGAAAAATTTAAGTCTCACGGTGGATTAGAAACTCTGCGTGAAAGTCTCGTCTGAGATATGTTTATTGTAGGATTAAAGTCAAGCTCGACACCCATTAAAGAAAATCTACTGCAAAAAAACAACTTAACCCATTAGCGACCACTGTACCTGCTTGGGTACGCCGAAAATTAAGCCATTTTAGCGACATCTCTTATTGTATAGCTCAATTTAAATGATGCCAGAGTATCGACAACAGTTCTCTCTTTCATATTATTATTCATATTATTATTAATATTATAGATTGTTGTCTTTTTGCTGACAGTTTAATGAAATAAAATTTAAAAGAGACAGGTGCAGCTAAGTTTTAGAGGTTATATGAGGTAAGTGGTAATTATTATCAATAACTAGCATTGTTTATGAAAATTATTTATGGCTGGCCTTGAGCGTGTTTTATCACATGTGTAATAACATTGTCTACCTGTTGTATTACCAAAAATTTTATATACCTCTGCACTTTGTTGATTTAAACTTATCTGTACTTGCATGGGTACAGTGGGCAATCGAACTCAATAATTTCTATTTTTCAGCTTTGAAAGTCTGCAATGGATTTTCACGAGATTCCTCCGTCTTCCTTTTATGGAAAAGGGTTTGAAAAGCTTGGAGCTCCACTCGATGAAATTGAAAATGCAAGTACTAAAAAAAATTCGGAAATAGACGTTGTCATAATTCCGCCAAATGTGGATTACCAAACTGACGAGGAAGAGTTTGACGATGACGACTTAGTAACAGCTGAACTTCCTTACGATATTCCTGGAGAAATAGAAGTCATTATGAATTATGACCAGGTTGAAGATAATGACGAGGACTCATCAGATTACACAGATAATGACCACGTGCCGTTGTCAGAATTAGTAATAAAAATTAGAGAAAATGAGTCTATGGATGATGAGGATGGATATAACCCTGAGAGTGATGAGTTTGACACCGAATATATGCCATTCTCAAATAAAAAATCCAAAAAGAAACCGTTGAATACGAAACCGTCAAAAAAGAAAAAGCCAAACAAGGATCCCAACAGTCCAAAGTGGAGTCGCAAAATAGTAGATATGAACATAATGGGCACCAACGGAAGCCAGGGCACGTTTGGAAAATGTACAAGAAGTCCTATCAGGTATAACAGTTATACAAATTTTTGAAAAACTTTTCGATGACGAAGTTGCACGGCATATTGTTACCCAAACTAATATGTACGCAAAAGCCTCCAACAATCATAATTTCAATGTCACACAAGATGAATTTAATTTTTTTGTTGGAATTCTTTTTACTGGCTATCACAAACTACCCCGTGAACGACTCTATTGGAATTTATATGAAGATTTGAATGTCCTGTTAATTTCAAATGCCATGAGCAGGAATATATTTACCGAAATAAAAAAATATTTACATCTGGCAGACAACAGCAAATTAGACAAAAGTGATAAAATGTACAAAGTAAGTCCACTAATGGACTTTCTAAACAGAAAGTTCCAACATTGAGAAATTTTCCATGAATCTTTGTTCATCGATGAGTCGATGGTCAATTACTTTGGACATAATTCTGCTAAACAGTGTACCAAAGCAAAGCCTATTCGCTTTGGATACAAGGACTGGATGCTGTGTACCTCCACTGGTTATTGTTACGCGTTTGATACATATTGTGGAGCAAAGCATTCGGCTGTTCACGAACAAGTAGTGCCCAAGAAGAAATCTACATTTCCTCTGGGGTCCCAAGTGGTTTTAGACCTTCTAAATATTGTTGAAATTCCAACAGATCATGTAGTATTTTTCGACAACTATTTTGCGAGTCATGAACTTCTAAATACTTTGAAGCAGAAAAATATCAGAGCTACGGAGACAGTTCGTGATAATCGCATAAAAAAGTGCCCTCTTCTACCGTGCAAAGAGGTGAAAGAAAGAGACCGTGAGTATTCGGATTATTGTTATGACGAAAAGCATTCTCTTTTATTTTTTAGATGGAATGAAAATAGCGACCTAACCATGGCTACTAATTATGATTCAATTGAACCCCTTGGACAAGTGAAGCGTTGGAGTGCAAGAGATAAGAACAATATAGCAGTACCCCAACCTAAGCTTTTCCAGTCTTATAATTTGTCAATGGGTGGGGTAGACCTACTCGATCAAGCGTGAATAATTATAGGATCGGCATTCATGGCAAGAAATGGTGGTGGGTACTTTTCACACACATGATAAATGTTATAGTTCTGAATGCATGGAAACTCTATAGAACAACTTACAAGGATGACAAAATGGACTTGCTATTATTTCAACGCAACATTACTCGTCATTACCTTCGGTCATACAATAAAGCCATCCAAAGAAGATCGGTCTCGACTAAACCATCTGGTTCATTACCAAAAAGTATTCTAAAAGATGCTGTGGGGTACTTTCCTACAAAAATTAACAATCCACGAAGGTGTCTCGTCAATGTCACATGAGGGTTAGGTCGATGTGAGACACATGATAAGCGTTATAGTTGTGAATGCATGGGAACTCTATAGAACAACTTAGAAGGATGAAAAAATGGACTTGCTATTATTTCAACGCAACATTACTCGTCATTACCTTCGATCATACAATAAAGCCATCCAAAGAAGATCGATCTCGACTAAACCATCTGGTTCATTACCAAGAAGTATTCTAAATGATCCTGTGGGGCACTTTCCTAAAAAAAATTAACAATCCACGAAGGTGTCGTCAATGTCACATGAGGGTTAAGTGGATGCGACACACATGATAAATGTTATAGTTGAATGCATGGAAACTCTATAGAACAACTTACAAGGATGACAAAATGGACTTGCCATTATTTCAACGCAAGATTACTCATCATTACCTTCGATAATACAATAAAGCCATCCAAAGAATATCGGTCTCGACTAAACCATCTGGTTCATTACCAAGAGGTATTCTAAATGATCCTGCGGGGCACTTTCCTAAAAAAATTAACAATCCACGAAGGTGTCGTCAATGTCACATGAGGGTTAGGTGGATCAGTGAAAAATGTATGGTAACTCTATGCACCATGCAGAGGAAATGCTTTAAGATATTTCACTCACAAAACTGAAACACTTTGTTTTTTTTTTCAATAATTTTTCATAAATTTTTATTCAATAAACGCTAAAAATATATATAACCTTTTAGTGAATTTTCGTAGAAAAAATTCACTAATGGGGAGATCCCGACTTGAATTTTGAAAAAATTTTTGCAAATGAGCGCGAACTAGGATAAAATTTGGCGTGTACGTTTCTTTTATAAATAGCTTGGATAAGTTCGTTAGTCAGGAAAATCGGACGAGGTTTTCCGGGAAAATTTTGAGTTTTCATTCGAAAAAAATTCTTATCTCAAAAAGTAATAAGCTGATTTTAATAAAATTTGGCATGTACCTTCCTTTTGTAAATGGCCTTGATAATTTTGTTAGCCAGGAAAATCGGACGAGGTTTTCCGGGAAAATTTTGAGTTTTCATTCAAAAAAAATTTTTATCTCAAAGAATAACGGGCCGATTTTGATAAAATTTGGCATGTACCTTCCTTTTGTAAATGTCCTTGATAAGTTCGTTAATCAGAAAAATCGGACGAGGTTTTCCGGAAAAATTTTGAGTTTTCATTTGAAAAAAATTTTTATCTTAAAAAATAAAAATTCTATGATAACCAAATTTGGTAGGTAGGTTTACGATATAAGAAGTAAACTATACACCAAAATTCTATGTTACAAGAAAAAAAAGTTATAATAAAATATTTTGTGCCAGATCATTTTTATGAAAATTCACTACCATAACGCACTTGCTGCGTCTTCGACTTTTTTTAATACCATAAGCAACACATGGTCCCAGTGTACCTGGATGGGTCCACCTATTTTAGCGAATTTTTGTAAAAAAAATTCGCTTATGGGGAGATCTGTGTTTATATATATATATATATATATATATATATATATATATATATATATATATATATATATATATATATATATATATATATATATATATATATATATATATATATATATATATATATATATATATATATATATATATATATATATATATCCGACCGATAACTCAAAAAATAATGGACTGATCTTGATAAAATTTGCAGAGTACCTTCCTTTTGCAAGTGGCTTGGATAAGTTCGTTAGCCAGGAAAATCGGACCAGGTTTTCCCGGAAAATTTTGTATTTTCTTTATAAAAAAATTCATATCTCCAGAAATAACAAAGTAAGGGCAACCAAATTTGGTACGCGTATTTGTATTATAAAGAGTGAACTCTGTACCTAGCTGTAAAGACAAAGAAGTTATGGGCAGTTAAAGTAACAAATTTTGGAGTTTTCCGCAAAACGTCAAACTCGCAATTTTAAACGTCAAAATTCGCAATGTTTAAGTAAAGAATGTGAAACAAATACTGTTTGTGAAAAGAAAATGTTGCAAGAAAAATGTTTTGCAAACCCTTAAGTTTCAGATTCAACCGTCATTGCCCTTCATTTTACTAAAATATTTACAGAATATCCATTTCAAATAGACCCTTTCTCTGATGCTTTAGCTGTCAGTTTAGTTAAGTTTGGTGGCTTTTTGGATATTTATTTGTAGGGTTAGTGAAGTTTATGGTTTAACGGTCTATAATTTTTTTAGCTAATTATCGTAGAACAAATTTATTAATGCATTTTTGCATTTTTTATCGAAATATGATGCTTTTATAAGAAAAAAATCTGGACGCAGTAAATGCGTTTTGGTAGCGAATTTTCGGTAAATTTGCAGTTTAGTTCTCGAACGCTTTTCAAAACACTGTTTTAAGAAACCTGCCTAGCCCCCCTGGATCCATAAACCCCAAAAAAAAATCTTGTTCACACTCCCCAAGGAAGTCACGGGACCAGGGGTGAGTAGGGGTGTATAATTTTTGTTTAACTAATTTTTGTAGAACAAATTCGTTAATGCATTTTTGCATTTTTTATCGAAATATGATGCGTTTGTAAGAAAAAAACTGGACGCAGTAAGTGCGTTTTGGTAGCGAATTTTCGGTAAATTTGCAGTTTAGCTCCCGAACTCCTTTCAAAAAACTGTTTTCAGAAACCTGCCTAGGGCCCCCCTGAATCCACAAACCCCAAGAAAAATTTCTTGTTTACACCCCCCAAGGAAGTTACGGGACCAGGAGTGAGTAGGGGTGCATAATTTTTTTTTAGCTAAATTTCATAGAACAAATTCGTTAATGCATTTTTGCATTTTTTGTCGAAATATGATGCGTTTGTACGAAAAAAATCTGGACGCAGTAAGTGCGTTTTGCTAGCAAATTTTCGGTAAATTTGCAGTTTAGCTCCCGAACGCTTTTCAAAAAACTGTTTTCAGAAACCTGCCTAGGCCCCCACCCCCCTGGATCCTCAAACCCCAAGGAAAATTTCTTGTTCACACTCCCCAAGGAAGTTACGGGACCAGGAGTAAGTAGGGGTGTATAATTTTTGTTTAACTAATTTTCGTAGAACAAATTCGTTAATGCATTTTTGCATTTTTTATCGAAATATGATGCGTTTGTAAGAAAAAAAACTGGACGCAGTAAGTGCGTTTTTCAAAAAACTGTTTTTAGAAACCTGCCAACAGTTAAGTTTATTTTCGGAAATTTTTTGTATATTTTCAAACCATAAGTAATTTTGTTAAAATATAGTACATTGTTTCTACCACATAGGCTATACCGGTAATCAGATTGATGCCTGCTCACATTTGCTACTAAAAACATTTTTATGGAAATTCACTTCCATAACAGATTTGCTGCATCTAGACTTTTGAAAAATGTTTATATATTTTCAAACAATAAATTTATTTCAATGAAATATGGTACATTGTTTCTACTATATAGGCAACCAAGTTTGATGCCTGCTTTCATCAAAGAAAGACATTTGCTATTAAAAATATTTTAAAGAAAATTCGCTACCATAACGCACTTGCTGCGTCCAGAGATTTTTTTTTTAAAGACCAAAAAAAAAGTAAAATTTTTTTTTTGGGTATGAAGAGCATATTTGACAATGAGTACCACAACTTTTAGGTAATTCTAATTTCTGGGTCGTCGGTGGGCGTTAATGGGTTAACCTTGGAAAAAGCAATACAAATAGCGAAAGCGATGAAGTTAACGCAGGTTCAAGCAGAATAATTGAACAAAAACAGTCAAGAGGCTGCAATTTACAGGGTGGACAAAAGAACAGCACAGGGCTCAAGTAATCCATGTCAAAGCCGGATCAATACACGCCAGGGGAAGCATGTTTCATTCACCAAGCCAAGGGTCAGTAATATTAACAATTATTCATGCACTCATTGAGGTCAAGTTCATAGACAAAAATGTCCAGCGCAAAATGTTAAATGTCATAATTGCAACAAAATTTGTCACTTTGCTAAATTGTGTTTTAATAAACAAGTTAAGTTTGTTAGTGCTGAAGGTAATTTGCAATATTCATATCCGAATATTAATAATTGTGATTTATTCATGATTAAGTCAGTAAACTCAATAAACAATGTTAATAATAAAATGTGGTATTTATATATTCTAGTAAATAATAAACTTGTGAGATGTAATTTAGATACAGGAGCTGAAGCCAATATAATGTCTATAGTAGAGCTCAAAAAGTTAAAAACTTGGGACGCAGCAAGTGCGTTATGGTGGTGAATTTTCATAGAAATGATCTGGCACAAAATATATTATTATAACTTTTTTTTCTTGTAATATGGAAATCTAAATTTTGGTGTATAGTTTACTTTTTATATCGTAAACCTACCTACCAAATTTGGTTATCATAGATTTTTTATTTTTTAAGATAAAGATTTTTTTCAAATGAAAACTCACAATTTTTTCGGAAAACCTCGTCCGATTTTTCTGATTAACGAACTTGTCAAAGCCATTTACAAAAGGAAGGTACATGCCAAATTATATCAAAATCTGCCCATTATTCTTTGATATAAAATTTTTTTTCAAATGAAAAGTCAAAAATTTCCAGGAAAACCTCGTCCGATTTTCCTGACTAACAAACTTGTCAAAGCCATTTACAAAAGGAAGGTACATGCCAAATCTTATTAAAATCGGCCTATTACTTTTTGAGAAAAGAATTTTTTTCGAATGAAAACTCAAAATTTTCCCGGAAAACTTCATTCGATTTTCCTGACTAACGAACTTGTCAAAGCCATTTACAAAAGGAAGGTACATGCCAAATTTTATTAAAATCGGCTTATTACTTTTTGAGATTAGAATTTTTTTCGAATGAAAACTCAAAATTTTCCCGGAAAACCTCATCCGATTTTCCTGACTAACGAAGTTATCCAAGCCATTTACAAAAGAAAGGTACGTGCCAAATTTTATCAAAATCGGCCTATTATTTTTTGAGTTATCGGTGTGATACATATACATATACATATACATATACATATATATATATATATATATATATATATATATATATATATATATATATATATATATATATATATATATATATATATATATATATATATATATATATAAACATATATATATATATATAAACATATAAAAATTGAAACTGACCCCGGATATGGGTTCTAGGGGTCCTAGATCGCGCTCATTTGCAAAAATTTTTTCAAAATTCAAAAGTCGGGATCTCCCCAGTAGTGAATTTTTTCTACGAAAATTCACTAAAATTAATAATGTAATTGAACATACTTATGTAAAGTTCAAGTCATTTTCTGAAGATGCTATCCCTATTTTAGGAAGTACAGTCGTAAAGTGTGTAATTGATAAGAGCATTATAGAGTATTATATAGGATGTATATTTATATTATATAGGAAAAATCCCAGCAGTATAAAAATACTGCTGAAAATAATTGTCATGCAATATTGGGGTTACCTACATGTGAAAAATTAGGGTTAATCAGAAAAGTATTTTCTGCAAGTCATTAAAGTCTAGCGAATGATTAGATGTATTTGAAGGTTTAGGTTGTCTACCAGGAGGGTGTCATATAGATGATTCAAATATTTGTCCGGTCATTAATCCACCTAGAAAAATTCCATTCATGCTCTATGACAGATTGAAAGAAGAGCTTACACAAATGATTTCTCTTAAAGTCATTACTAAAGTAGATAGTTCTAGTGAATAGGTGAATTCATTAGTTGTAGTTGAGAAAGAAGTCTCTAAGGGTATGCTTGGACCCTAGAAATTTAAATAAAGCAATTAAACGTTGTCATTATCCACTTCCTACTGTAGAGGAAATACGTGCAAAGTTGTCTGGCTCTAAATATTTTTCTACCTTAGATGCACCCTCTGGTTTTTGGATGGTCAAACTAGATGAGAGTGGTTCCAACTTGTGTATATTTTCAACACCTTTTGGACGCTACAAATTCTTACGTCTCCCGTATGGTGTGTCATGTGTTCCTGAAAATTTTCAGAAGACGATGACAGATTTATTTTCAGATATTCAAGGTGTTTTCATTTACCTTGATGATATTTTAATTTTTAGTGATAGCTTACAAGGCCATAATGCCATTTTGAGAAAGGTTCTTGGAAGGGCACGTCAAGTCAATATAAAATTAAATGCTGATAAATGTCATTTTTTAATGTCTGAGGTATATTATTTGGGACATGTCTTCAATCAGAATGGCATGCACCCTGATCAAAGAAAAGTTACGGCTATTACTGAGTTAAAAAAAACCTTCGAATGTGTCTGATATAAAACGATTTTTAGGAATGGTCAATTATCTTGGTTCTTACATGGATAATTTAGCTGATAAAACTATACACTTGCGATAACTTTTAAAGAAAAATGTAGTTTTTCATTGGGAAACCGAACATCAATATGAGTTCGGTAATTTAAAGAATATTATAAGTCACGTACCAGTCTTAATTTATTTTAAACCAGAAATTCCTTTAACATTGTCTGTTGATAGCTTAAAATTTGCAGTCGGAGCTGTAATTTTACAAAATAGAAAGCCAATTGCGTATTCGTCAAAAGCCTTAAATGAGTGTCAGTCCCGCTATGCTCAAATTGAGAAAGAGCTTTATGCAATACAATTTGGATGCACTAGGTACTGGCAATATGTATATATAAACGGACCATATGCCTTTGGTGACACTTTTTTAAAAACTGTGTCGAGTACAATCAAGATTACAACGCATGATGTTGAACTTGCAGCAGTATAACCTAAATGTAACTTATAAGCCTGGCAAGCATCTGTACATTGCTGATACCTTAAGTCGTGCACCAGTCGAACCTTCTGAACCTAATGAGTCAAGTGAGGAAGAATTACATATTCATATAAATTTATTTGTAAATAACTTAGCTGTCACACCTAATAAAATAACTGAAATAAAACTAGAAACAGAAAAAGACATTGATTTACCAACTATTATTGACTATTGTCAGAATGATTGGCCAAAGTCAAAGAAGAAATTGAAGCAGTCTGTTAAGCCATATTTCAATATGCGTAATTTCTGAACGTCACAACGTCTGGGTTACAAATATTTCCAAGGTAAAAAAGAACTGAACAAGGCTATACTCCAGACTGAATTTTTATTAAGTAAAAGCCCTACGCGTTTCGGCCCATAAATCTGGCCATCTTCAGGGACTTCCTGAAACATTATAAAATGTGGTTGTGTCAGAAACAAAGTCTCTGGTAAGTCGGCAAGTATCACACGATACCCGCTGTTACAAAATTCTAAACAGTCTTACAAGCAAAATCTAAAACACAAACTATAGTCAAAGCTAACACTCTCTACAACAATTACACTAGTAAAATTAAAGCTAAAAGCTAAAAGTTAAGAAGTTAAAAACATCAAATGTCCAAAGCTCAGTCGAGGTACCTCCAAGCAGCAAAAATAGCAATGCAAAAGCAGTGAAAGTTACGTAAAACAGGTAGAAACCCGTGTAAATTAAGATTTAAAAATGCAATGACACACTACAATGTAAGGTCTCTAAACAAATAGATAAAGAAGCTGCAGAGGCAGGCTGCACAACCAGAGCCGAACTTTCAGAGAAAACACTGAGTTAAACCTATGAAACCTACTAAAAGTAAAACCAAAATGGCCAAAAACACATACGTTCTGTTTTTTGTATAACAGGAACTGGACTTTACAAGAAATCTATCATAGTGGTTATTTTCATCGACTGTCGCTTTTGTTTCCCTGCACCATGTGGGTGAAGGCGGAATTAGAAGCATTAAAACCTCAAATCACAGCAATGGACAAACGGCGATACAAATAAAATTTCGCATTTGAAATGGAGGACAGTTAAAAGCCGAATATCTGAATAGAAGGGGAAGGGGCAAACAAATGAGCTACGACTTTTACCTAAAAGTGACAAGTGACTGACAAGTGACAGACGAAGTGACACCTGACATTTTACTCAGCCGTGCCGAAACGCGTAGGGCTTTTACTTTGCCCCAAGTTCATCCAAAACATCATCAACAAGTCCATTCCAACCAGTTTGATTACACTGATTCAAAGGTTCAAAAGGTCAGCACTGAGGAGAGAAGTGAGGGCAGCATAGTCAAAGAAGGATGAGACGGACTTGAAGTTGAAAATTGTGCACGACGCACTGACAGGTAGGTTGCGCAATGTAGAGCTTGATACTTTCATGAGACTCAATTATGAAACCTTACTGTCCTTTCAATTTTATAAAAAACGTTCTCTTCACAGAAAAATCATTCATTTGCAGCGTCTAAACGACGGCCCTCCACATTCGGTTGGTTTAAAATATAGTAGTCATGTATTCCATGAGAGATTAAAAAATATTTCATCTTACAATCAATTCGATCAGTCCCACATTAATTTGTTGAGACAAGGTCTTAAGTTTGCTATCCCCCCAAGAGTTAAGTCTTTCGTAATTGCCACTATTAAAGATTTATAGAGGTTTTCCTGAGAAGATTCAGGGTCGATGACTTGGATATGTTACGTGGTCTAGTACACAATATCATTGCCAAATTCAGGGTAACTTCTGATGGCCTTCATCCATACGGTTCAATTGTTTAATCTCTCAAGAGTATCATTAGAGAAAATGACATGTTCCTTTCAAAGGCTGATAAGGGACACTGTTTGATTGTTTTAGACAGACAGGATTATGTTTCGAAGGTCCTCACATTCATGAGAGAAAATGGTATCCTTACAATTAATTTCAATCCACTCCCCTCTTTCACATTGAAGTTTAAGAAAGTCTTCGATCGATTTGCACCCCTCTTGGCTGAGAATTATAAGTCTCTTTACCCCATGAACCACTTCTTACCTCGCCTTTATGGGCTTCCTAAAATTCCTAAAGACGGGTGTCCGATCCGCCCTGTTGTCTCCTTCGTAGACTGTCTGACGCATAGGTTGTCAAGCTACCTGGCGACATTTTTAACTTCACATGTAAATGTCACCTCCCCATTTTCCATTTAGAACTCAGTTGCTCTAGTCGACAGAGTTAGAGATGTCCCAATAAATGACACTTCGGTGTTGGTTGCGTTCGACGTTTCCAATCTTTTCACCAGTGTTCCGGTAAAACAGACACTACTCATACTCAAAAATCTGCTTGCACCTTCTTCACTTGGTATAGATGTGCAGAGGGCTTTGAATGCTTTGGTCGATGTTTGTCTTGAACAGAACTTCTTCTCCTTCAATAATCAAATATTCCTGCAGAAGGATGGCCTTCCCATGGGT
Source organism: Tillus elongatus (assembly GCA_964006375.1). Taxonomy (NCBI): domain Eukaryota; kingdom Metazoa; phylum Arthropoda; class Insecta; order Coleoptera; family Cleridae; genus Tillus; species Tillus elongatus. Next base: position 30,866,778 of record OZ023270.1, read on the forward strand.
AACCCTTTGTCCCCCCTCTGTGCAGAGGTCTTCATGACCTTTTTCGAGAAGGATATTATTTTCAAGGATTATAATCCGTTTAAAGACTTTATCTCATCCTGGACACGTTACGTAGATGACATACTTGATGTCTGATCGGGTCCCACAGAGCAGCTACATCATTTCTTGACTTGGCTAAACAGCTTACATGTCAACATAAACTTTACTATGGAGTTGGAAGAAAATGGTTCCATTAGCTTTTTGGACCTAAAATTGACTAGATCAATCAACAACATTGAATTCGAAATTTACAGAAAACCAACCCAAACAGACCACTTAATTCCATTCAGATCATGTCATCACGTTTCTCATAAACTGGCGTCCTTGAGGTTTTTGATAGACAGACTTTTTAGAATCCCTATGTCACAGATAAAGTTTGATAATGAGCTAAATATTATCAAACAACTAGCCACTAACAACGATTATCCTATCAGCATTGTCGATAGACTGATCAGGAAGAAAAGTCGCCAAATTCTAAGAGAAGATAGCTCAGTCATTTCAGCATCTCAGGCTGACAACACTTGCTATTTTCCCTTGACATATGGTGGACCCATTACCAATGCCATCACAAAAGTCTCGAAGAGAGAAAATCTAAAATTTGCTTACGAATCTAAGAACACAATGAACAAGATGTTAGTTCACAATAAAGACGACATCCCCCTCTTGAAGAAGTCAGGAGTTTATTGCCTTAGCTGTGGAGATCCTGATTGCAACACTGTACATTGGTAGAACTGGGAGAGCCTTAAACACCAGAATTTCAGAACATTTCAGGAGCAGAAACAATGCTGATAACGCCACTTCAGCTTTTGGTTGCCACCTGGTCATGTCTTTGATAAGGAAAACAATGTTAAAATCCTTCACCCATCCACATTTGGCACTGAGCAGTTCGTCCTTGAAGATATGGAAATCTACAGATACACTTATAACTCCAACAACACTGTTCTAAATGCTTCTAATACCAGTGAAATTAACTTTCCACCAATTTATAGAAATATACTTAACTAGTGCCATCTACAGTGAAAAACCTAAGTATTCTCTGGAGTCAAGGAGCCCGGGAATGTTACGTGTTCTGTGCTGCTCGGCACGGCTGAGTAAAATGTCAGGTGTCACTTCGTCTGTCACTTGGTAGTCACTTGTCACTTTTAGCTAAAAGTCGTAGCTCATTTGTTTGCCCCTTCCCGTTCTATTCAGATATTCGGCTTTTAGCTGTCCTCCATTTCAAATGCGAAATTTTATTTGTATCGCCGTTTGTCCATTGCTGTGATTTGAGGTTTTAATGCTTCTAATTCCGCCTTCACCCACATAGTGCAAGGAAACAAAAGCGACAGTCGATGAAAATAACCACTATGATAGATTTCTTGTAGAGTCCAGTTCCTGTTTTATAAAAAAACAGAACGTAAGTGTTTTTGGCCATTTTGGTTTTACTTTTAGTAGGTATCATAGGTTTAACTCAGTGTTTTCTCTGAAAGTTCGGCTCTGATTGTGCAGCCTGCCTTTGCAGCTTCTTTATCTATTTGTTTAGAGACCTTACATTGTAGTGTGTCATTGCATTTTTAAATCTTAATTTACACGGGTTTCTACCTGTTTTAGTAACTTTCACTGCTTTTGCATTGCTATTTTTGCTGCTTGGAGGTACTTCGACTGAGCTTTGAACATTTGATGTTTTTAACTTCTTAAATTTTAGCTTTTAGTTTTAATTTTATTAGTGTAATTGTTGTAGAGAGTGTTAGCTTTGACTATAGTTTGTGTTTTAGACTTTGCTTGTAAGACTGTTTAGAATTTTGTAGCAGCGGATATCGCGTGATACTTGCCGACCTACCAGAGACTTTGTTTCTTACACAACCACATTTTATAATGTTTCAGGAAGCCTCTGAAGATGGCCAGATTTATGGGCCGAAACGCGTAGGGCTTTTACTTAATAAAAATTCAGTTTGGAGTATAGCCTTGTTCTGTTCTTTTTTACCTTGGAAATATTTCAATATGCGGCATGATTTACATTGGTGGTCTTCTTTTCAAAAATGATTTATTGGTAATTCCGGTTTCACTTCTAAACCAAATTTTAAATATTCATGAAGGCCATTTAGGTATCGATTGCTGTAGAAAACAAGCACGTACTGTTGTTTATCGGCTAAATATTTCATCAGACATAAAAAAACATGGTTGAACAATGTCCAGCGTGCATAAAATATAGAAATGCTAATACTGCTGAACCATTGTTACCCCATCGTTCACCCACTTTACCATGGCAAAAATTAGCTATGGATTTTTTTATTATAAGAAAGTCACATATTTGCTAATTGTCGATTATTTTTCGAAATATCTTGAAATTGTACCACTAAACTCAGTCAATGCAAGAGAGCCAATGATAATAGTCTCTGATAATGGTCCACCTTTTAACTCAAAATATTTTGATGGTTTTGTTAAAGAATGGGACATAAGTCATCATACGTCTAGTCCTAATTATCCAAAAGCCATGGTCTTGCAGAGCGCACAGCTGCTACTGTAAAAATTTATTCAATAAATGTCGTGAAACCAACACAGTTCCATATATTGCTCTTTTGCAATATCGCACTACACCACAAGATGGTAATTATTCCCCAGCACAACTATTAATGTCAAGAAATTTAAGAACAAAAGTTCCAATGAAATAATCTATTTTAAAACCAAAAGTTATTGATTACAATAATTATAATACATTTGTCAGTGAGAAGGCAAATAGAATGAAGTATTACTATGACCGTCATACTAACAGGTTACCGCCTTTGTCTATAGGTGATGATATCAGTAGATAGGACCCCACCTGGGTCCATCCCCTCCACTTTTTACTGCGCATGCGCGAGTCATCATGCGCATGCGCTGACCTGTGACAGTTGACAGCTGACCTGTCAGATTTGACAGGTGTCAAATGTCACTGACCTGACAGCTGTCAACGTCAGCTGTCACCTGACCTGACATGTGTCAACGTCAAATGTCACCTGACCTGTCAGATGACGTCACAAGCATTCCAAGATGGCTGACCTGTAATAGACAGTTGCAACCCGGGTTCTCTCTATGGAACTAACCTGAGATGACGTCACAAGCATTCCAAGATGGCTGACCTGTAATAGACAGTTGCAACCCGGGTTCTCTCTATGGAACTAACCTGAGATGACGTCACAAGCATTCCAAGATGGCTGACCTGTAATAGACAGTTGCAACCCGGGTTCTCTCTCTATGGAACTAACCTGAGATGACGTCACAAGCATTCCAAGATGGCTGACCTGTCATAGACATCTGCAACTCTGGGGTTCTCTCTATGGAACTAACCTGAGATGACGTCACAAGCGTTCCAAGATGTCTGACCTGTGTGTCCATAGATATCTACAAGTCAGGTCTCCATGTGTGTATTTGAAGAATACCATCTGTCTGATTGTTTATTAAGGTTATGTATGTATGTGTTTATTAAGGTTAGGTGTTCGTATACAGACTGATTACCAAGCCATTTTGATTGTTTATTAAGGTTATGTTTGTATTTGTTGATTAAGGTTATGTTCGCACACACACACACTACTGTCTGTATTTGTTTATTAAGGTTATGTTCACACACGTGTTGATTACCAGTCATATGATTGTTTGTTAAGGTTATGTATTTGTTATTTGAATGCAAACAGAGATAATACAAGATTGTACTTACATACAACAAGAGACGTCAGCCTTCTTTCACAGCTTAATACACACACTACTGAACAGGTGTCTTCTGTGTTGAGGATACAGACAGACAGACAACTGATTGCCATTGTTGAAGCTTGTACATGCTGTTTAACAAACACGTCATGACAGTTCGATGTCTTTGCTTAGATTGACAGATGCATGTGTATTTGAAAGAAAAGCATTCGCCTGAACTTAGATTTGAACCCACGAACCTCGAATCGGCCATAGACAGCTTTCTCAGATATACACTGTCCCTAAACCAATAGCTCCACAGACACACACGTTAAAAGTTTGTTCGCTGTTGTATATATAAAACAAAGCCAATTGTTGTTTACATATGAGGTTAGGTGTTCGTATACATGTTGATTACCAATCATCTGATTGTTTAGTAAGGTTATGTTTGTATTTGTTATTTGAATGCAAACAGACATAATAAGAAGAGTGTACTTACATACAGCAAGAGACGTCATCATTGTTTCACGACTTAACACATACTGAACAAGTGTCTCTGTCTCTTGAAGGATAAACAACGTTTTACAGTTGTTAACCTTGATCCTGTTTGAGCTTGTCTGTGTATCTGTTTAATATACACAAGAGAGAGGTCCTCTTAAAGGTAAACAACGTGTCAGTTGATGACCTTGTGTTATATCTGTTCAATAACCCCACATTATTCGTGTTTGAGCTTGTCTAGAATACAGTCGTTAGAAGTATGACATCATCCATGTATTTTAGCAGATGTACCACAAGATAAGTTTGTTCAGGATATTATTGCTTTAAGACATACTTTTTAATTGTATTACAAAATAAAAACACATTAATTTTAACAAAGACTTTTATTTGATTCTAAGTACAAGTATGTAAACTCTTTGTTGGAATACATTTATAGAATTATTAACATTAGATGGTTCAGTGTTGCGTTGGTGCTGTTGTTGTTGTTGTCGTTGGTGCCTCTTCATGGCTGTGGGCTTACTAGGTGATAACACTAGCTTCTTTTAGTTCTTCCAAGATTGACTGAATTTCGTTGTTATGAGCAGTATTACCTGCAACTTGGGAAGCCACTAAAAGTCTAAGTCTGTCAACCAACTCGTTTATGTCATTCCAATACACATAGGCTATTTGTTTGTTATTTTGTATCATATAGTTGTTGGTGCTGATGTTGTTTGGGCTCATGCCGTTGCTATCGCTGCTCTTATCACTCTGAGTTTTAAGTTCAGTCTTTTGTTTTTTGTTAAGATGTCTGTCGGTGCTGTCGTCATCGTCTTCCTCGTAGGTGTAACCAAAACCTTGAGGTGTTGAGGATCTACGACCTCGTGGATTTATCACTGGTTTTATTAGAGTCAGATACTTTTCAGAGGAACAACCCTTGGTTCGTGCGTTAGGATCATAGTTCATTTTATGAACACTAGTTGCTTCTAGAATATCTCTATAGTGTTGAAGATCATCATAGGTATACCCTCTAGGTGTTTTCATAAATATCAATTCTAGCAAACCTTGTGTTTGCGGGTATCTCCTTTGGCCCAGTTGAATCTCAGCATCAGTAAAGTCCAAGTGTTTGTTGCCAAGACTCCAGCTACCAGTATCTTTAGCGTAGCGAGCACCATACGTTTGATCAATAGTAGCAAGCCTCGGTGGTTCAGTAAAATACTTGTCTACATAATATCGAACTCGGTCAGGATATTGCTCCAAAAATTCTTGATATGCAGGGTTGGTTGTGACAGTTTGTAGGTCTGCCTCAAGCTCTTCAAATGTTGGGATGTCCTCATCGGAACTTGTCGCCTCAGCCTCTTCCCTTGGTTCAGCTTCAAAAACTTCATGGTCTTTAAGGAACTGTACTTGGGGTTTCGTTTCTGGTATATCGACTTCGTCTTTGATTTGTTCAACCTTTGGTGGTTGCGATGGCTGTTGCTGCTGCAGTGCTGCTGTGTTTTTAGATATTTCACTTAGGGGCTCAACAAGTGGTTTATATAAACGTTGCAGAGCATCATCATTCTCAGCTCTGTTAAGTTTAAGCATTAAATGTTTTTTTCGAATATTGTCAGCAAGTTGTAAAATCCTTTTCTTAACTTTTCGCTCTTCCTTACCCAACACTTCCATTGTGCTACAACTGTTTTTGGTGTTACCAGTCGGTCTAATCATTTGTTTGAGCGATACAGGTTGTGCGGTGGTTTAACATATACTGACTCTGTCACGGTACATGCCTTCTTATTTATCACGATGTCCGGCTGTCTTGTTAGACAGCTGTGTTAGACAGCTGTGTTAGACAGCTGTGTTAGACAGCTGTGTTAGACAGCTGTCTTAGACAGCTGTGTTAGACAGCTGTCTTAGACAGCTGTCTTAGACAGCTGTCTTAGACAGCTGTCTTAGACAGCTGTCTTAGACAGCTGTGTTAGACAGCTGTGTTAGACAGCTGTCTTAGACAGCTGTCTTAGACAGCTGTGTTAGACAGCTGTGTTAGACAGCTGTGTTAGACAGCTGTGTTAGACAGCTGTGTTAGACAGCTGTGTTAGACACCTGTGTTAGACACCTGTATGACAGCTGTGTTAGACAGCTGTCTGTCCTGTCTACCATTGTTAGAATAATATATATCTATCGAATCCTTTTCTATATCGACCTTTGTGTACATCGTTTTCCTTCACAATCACCAACACACCATACTTATTATCTTTCCAGCATTGGTGGCAGATAGTTTTAAATTGTTTAAAGTCCATATCGGTGGTTACATGATCGTCGTACACATGTTTTAAATTGGTTTCATCTTGCTTGAATAACACAATAACATTGGTGTTGTCACGTACCAGATGCTTGGGTATTCGTGTATATGTTTGACAGAGATAGAATGAATCAATATTCTTATGTCTGCCCATACTGAAGTATGCTCTTATTTTATCTTGTTTGTCACAAGCTACATCATCAAATATAAACACAGAGTTGTCCTTGGCATCTGCCGGATCTAATATTTCATCGTTTTCTCTATAAGGATAGTAACCAACACCTTTTGTTGCATTCATCACCTCCTTTAACATCTTGTATTTCGGTTGATACAGAGACTTTGAATACACATACACGTTATCAAATTTTAAACCGTTTGCTTCAAACAATAAACTCAGCATGACATTAGTTTTACCACAACCACTCGGACCACATATGATACAGCGAACGGTGTTTGGAAAGAGAGGACCATGCCTCAGTTGTTGTTGAGCTGTGTCCGTAACAACATCGTCTATATTTGTAATGGGTAAGGCAGAAGCGTGTTTGCTGGTACGCATCTTAACTTAAACTAAACTATATTTTTTGGGGTGTGTATATATATGAATGCAAGTGAGACACCCAGTCAGTATGCATGTTGGTGTCACAGAGTGAGGGTTGTTATTAACAAAGACAGATACAGGTTTTGCTGAAACGTTGCTAGCGTTACAAACACCATGAAAGTTAACAGAAAACTTGATGAGGGGTTTTATGTAATCAACTCGAAGCCAAAGAAGAAGGTCCCCTTTAAAAACATACTAAGTCTGATTGAGGAAGTTATAAAAGATAGAAACCTTATTCCAACAGCGAACGCCGTGTTTGATATAGCTCATACAATCGTTAGAAACATTGGTGGACGTAAGAATGTGCAGAAACCTCGAGTTATTCCAATACCTAAAAGTGGAGGCTTCCTTCCGTTGTTGCCTCTTATATTTGGTGGGCTGTCAGCACTAGGAGCTCTGGGTGGCGGTGCTGCAGGTATTGCCAAAGCCGTGAACGATGCCAAGTCTGCGAAACAGAAACTAGAGGAGGAAGAACGACACAACAAAACAATGGAAGCCATCGCGATGGGTAGGAGAGGGAGTGGCTTGAAATTTAAGCCAAAATGCAAGAGACTGGGCAAAGGCATGTATCTCAAGAAACAGCGCTACGGTTATGGGTTGTATCTGCAAAAACCAATGCAATAAAAGACTGAAACAGTAGCCTGTGTGTATCAGTCATGGCGCACACCTTTGTGTTGAAAGACCGCAGCTCCCATCTGTCGTCAGACTACCATCCACCAATTGTTTTGGATGGTAATTATGCTGTTGCCTTGATAGGCTTTCACACCTACAACAACATACCCAACATCTATGAAGGTAAAAACAAATTTCATGTAAAAGAAGGAACCGGTTGGCGAACCATCACGATACCCACCGGTGCTTATGAAATAACACACTTGGAAGAGTTACTTCAAAATGAACTTGTTGGTGCTACAGCAACACACGAACAAAAGCAACAGGCTCTGATTCTGAGACCTAATCCGAACACCATCAAATGCAGACTAAAGTGTTATACAAATGTCAGTTTTGAATTTGATGGTTCGATTGGGCGAATGTTGGGCTTTTCAAAACAAGTTCTTCAGCCGGACACCTTTTATGAATCTGATTTACCTGTTGATATAGTGGATGTTAGACAGATTCGCATCGAAACCAATATCGTGTCTGGTTCCTATTATAACGGACAACCCTCACATACGCTGTATGAGTTTGCTCCGATGGTTGATCCTGGCTACGCAATCGACATAGAACCTAAAAATTTAATTTACTTACCGGTGAACAAGCAAGAGATTTCCAATATAAGCATCGACATCGTCGACCAAGATTCAGTTCCTGTCAACTTTCAAGGTGAAGAGGTGTCTGTTCGCTTGAAACTTATAAAAGTTGCTTAGTATGTTGGTCTTCAAGGATATAAAAGCAAGTGCATCTACCACATCAAATTCAGTTGAGTCAGACACGTCAAAGGGTACGCTTCGTCCCGATAATATTGAGTTCCTGCAAAGCCTGGGTTATCATGTCGTCAAAACTAGAAATATTCAAAGAACCCGTGTTTGATGATGGCATCGATCGAGAAGAGCTGCGCTCTTACTATTCACCAACTAAATCGTTTGGTAACAGCGATGAAATTGAAATAGCCATCAACCAACAAGATGCGTTCGTATGTCTGGCCGAGTCAGCTCTAATAATCGAAGGTGCTCTGGAACCTGTAGCAATCCAAAATGCCACTGGTGCTTGTTATCTGTCAAATAATGGAGGAGCAGCTCTGTTTGAATCAATGACCTATGAGTTAAATAACAAGGAAGTGGAACGAGTGCGAGACCCATACACCACAACCATCATCAAAAGTCTGCTATCGTTCAGTAAGAATGAAGCCCAATCTCTTAGCAACGCCGGTCTGAATGTGTCGTCGGAGCACATCACCTTAAATGATAACAAGTTTCACATGCTCATACCTGTCTGGTTCCTCTTCAGTTTCTTTCATCATTTCAAAGGAGTTCTCTGTGGCAAACATACTTTCCGCTTTACAAGAAGTCGAAACGATTCCAATGGCTATTACAGCACAGGTACGGCACGAGCAAAAATTACCGTAACCAATATGTTTTTAAAGGTAAAACATGTATTTCCCAATGATAAAATGAAATTGGAACTGATGGATAAAATAGCCAAAGACACCTCTATATTTCTCGCATACCGTAAATGGGACATATACGAGTTACCAGCACTCAGAGATATCAACAGAGATGTGTGGGCTGTTAAAACTGCAACCAACTTGGAAAGACCTCGATATGTGATTATAGCATTTCAAACAGATCGTAAGGATAACGTGAAGAAGAGGTCAGACTATTTCGATAACATTGGTATGATGGACCTTCGAGTGTTTCTAAATTCAGAATGCTACCCTTATGAATCTATGAATATGGATTTTGAGAAATCGAAATATGCAGAAGCCTATAACATGTATACAGATTTTCAAAAAAGCTTCTGTTATAAAAACATGTCGGAGCCTATCTTGAATTATGACGAGTTTAAAGACAGAGCTCTATTTGTGATTGACTGTCAGCACCAGAACGAGTCAATCAAGTCTTCAACGGTGGACATTAAGGTGGAGTTTATGAGTCACGCCAACTTCCCAAAGAATACTCGTGTTTATTGTCTGGTTATTCATGACAGTGTAATGGAATATAAACCTCTAACGGGCATCGTTAGAGCCATTATGTAATAATTGTATGTCATTTATGTATCAATATGTACAACTTAATTAATCCTAATAAATTTTTATTGTATGTAAAACAGTTGTTTTATTTTTATTTTGTTGCATTTTTATTAACCCCTTTCTGTCTGTCAGTCTAAGCAAAGACTTCGAGCTGTCATGACGTGTGTGTTAAACAGCTGTACAAGCTCAAACAAGATTATCTAAGATACTTGTTGGGCAATCAATTGTCTGTCTTTTATTACACAGCTCTGTCAGTCTAAGTAAAGACTTCGAGCTGTCATGACGTGTGTGTGTGTGTTAACAATCAACAACAGCGTCTATATGTTTTGTTTGGTTCAAGTGGATGTCATTAAACAACTGTGTTATTTCTATAACGGGGCCCCATTCAAGACCTCAACAGACGTCAGTGTGTACTAAGCCGTGAAACAAGTATGACGTCTCTTGCTGTATGTAAGTATACTATTATATTATTTATGTTTACATACAAACAATACTTATCAAACAATCCTCGTATATCAAAGTTTAATTTAGTTGTTTTAAATCGAGTTTTGTTACTTGTGTGTTTTTGATCACTCCCTATATAAAGTTAGATTCATTCATTCAAAATACAAACACACTAACATAAACAAACACGCCGGCAATAAAACCAAGTCCCCGAGTTTTATTGCGCTATTAAAATAAACTCATTATCATATCTAGATGTAAATACGTTTTTCTTATTGATATAGTTTACTTCAAACGTTTTTGTTATTAAATGATATTAGATAGGTAAATTGGTACGTGTTTTAAATTTCTTTTTACTATAAATAAACAATTGTTTTTAACATTACAGTTCCTATTATTCAATTGGAATGTAATAGAGATACCACCCCCTGCCCACACACACATCAGCCTCATAAACTCGTTTTAAATTAGCATATGCAACAGGTTTTTGTTTTATATATACAACTGCGAACAAACTTTTAACGTGTGTGTCTGTGGAATAGTTGGTTTAGCGACAGGTATCTCTCTGAGTAAGTTGTGTGGTTGGGGGTTCAAATCTAATTTCTGGCGAATGCTTTTCTTTCAAAAATCATATTTCAAATTAAAATCAAAATTTCAAATTACCCGCTCAATATATCTTCCTCATATATGTATGTGTGTGTGACTAAACCGAATGACTGTGTCCAACAGATGTCTCCCATCGAGCTAGAGAATATTCTCTACACTCTACAACTTTACAAATAGAATATTCTCTAGCTCGATGAGTCATATCTCTGGACACAACAGACAAATTTTCAAACAAATTCAAATTTCCCGCCAAAAAACGAAATACCCTAACAAACTTCAATACACCTTAACAACAACACAATAAACAAACCAAACAGCTGTGTTTACGAACATAACCTTAATAAACAAAATACATAACCTTAATAAACAAACAGATGCATGGTAATCAACACACATGACATAACCTTAATAAACAAATACAAACATAACCTTAATAAACAAACAGATGACACGTGTGCGAACATAACCTTAATAAACAAATACATAACCTTAATAAACAATCAGACAAACACACATGGAGAGCTAACCTGACTTGTAGATATCTATGGACACACAGGTCAGACATCTTGGAACGCTTGTGACGTCATCTCAGGTTAGTTCCATAGAGAGAGAACCCGGGTTGCAACTGTCTATTACAGGTCAGCCATCTTGGAATGCTTGTGACGTCATCTCAGGTTAGTTCCATAGAGAGAACCCGGGTTGCAACTGTCTATTACAGGTCAGCCATCTTGGAATGCTTGTGACGTCATCTGACAGGTCAGGTGACATTTGACGTTGACACATGTCAGGTCAGGTGACAGCTGACGTTGACAGCTGTCAGGTCAGTGACATTTGACACCTGTCAAATCTGACAGGTCAGCTGTCAACTGTCACAGGTCTGCGCAGGTCAGCGCATGATGACTCGCGCATGCGCAGTAAAAAGTGGAGGGGATGGACCCAGGTGGGGCCCTATCTACTGATATCTATTATAAAAAAACTCCTGAGTCCCCGTGGTCACCTGCTACAATTGTACAAACCGCTTCGATGCCAAAATCATATGTTGTAAGAACTCCCCATGGAGTTGATTATCGGAGAAATAGAACTCATTTATTTAAACTTAGTTCAAATGGACAGAGGTCACCTAATAGGGAGCTCAGTTAAATTCAAGGTGTTTTCATTTACCTTGATGATATTTTAATTGTTAGTGGTAGTTTACAAGGCCATAATGAAAGTTTGAGAAAGGTTCTTGAGAGGGCACGTAAAGTCCATTAAAAATTAAATGCTGATAAATGTCATTTTTTAATGTCAGAATTATATTATTTGGGACATGTCTTTAATCAGAATGACATGCACCCTGATCAAAGAAAAGTTACAGCTATTACTGAGTTGAAAAAAACTACGATTGTGTCTGATATAAAACGATTTTTAGGAATGGTCAATTATCTTGGTTCTAACACAGATAATTTAGCTGATAAAACTATACACTTGCGACAACTTTTAAAGAAAAATGTAGTTTTTCATTGGGAAACCGAACATCAATAGGAGTTCGATAATTTAAAGAAAATTATAAGTCACGTACCAGCCTTAAAAGTCAGACCAGTCAGACAAATTCATTTCAAAACGTTAACTGGCATGGTTAAGCCACGGAAGCACGAGGCTTATCCACAGGTATCTACATTATAAGAATGTTGAATTGGTGGGCTTGAAGCGCACATTTACCGAACAGTGAACGAGTACAGTACACATCAAGTTGCCAGGATTGCTTATTTTGCACACTGTAAACGTAGGAAATACTCATATGGGGTAACTGGTCAACCATGTGACATGTGTTCTAGCGTTTAGGGTGTTACTTCTATAATCTGTAAGTTCATTGTTTTATTTATTGGTCTAAATTGTGTTTCTACCTTTAGTGTTACATGATTATGTAGCTGGTTTTTTGTTTATTAGCTTTCTCTTTTTAGAAACCACAGACAGACAACCTTACACACACGAGGAAGATACAAAAAATGCTAAGGTATATTATCAGCCCATATCAGATTGAGAGGGGGTGGGTTCTGGCAGGAAGCAGAAGACACCGGCATTTTTCAAAGAACCTGGGGCAGCTTAAAAAACCATTTTAAAAAGAAACTGATACATCAGTTAAACCATCATGTCTATGGCCTCAAAAAAGAAGATGTGGAAGCTATAAAAACAGGATATGAAAACACTAAAAGAACCGTCCCGACCTTCCTAGGAACTTTACATAATCCTTATTTGCTTCAGGTTCTTTACCTAAATGTTGCCAATGTCTCAAATCATCACTTTGACATTTATATATTTTTATATTTTATTTTTACATTTAGATTAGGTTTATTTGAATTATCGACATTCTATTATGTAGCAGCCTGTATAAAATTTGTTTACATTAAAGTCTACATATAAACAAGTAATATTCTTGACTAAAATAATATCATTGTGATCCAGAATAAAGTGTCTTACATTTAGTGATAAACAAAGAACAAACCAAACACTAACAAAAAAAACATTAAAGGTAAAATCTGAACACAGACAGGATCACTACGTTAGTGATAAACAAAGAACAAACGAAACACAGCTTTAGCAAAAGAAAACCAATATTAATTAAAAATCTTAAAGCAGCGAACAACATATCCCAGAACTTAAAACGTACCTTATAAAAATAAAAATAATTTTATAACAAAGATAGCTCTTAGGCTATACCTGCTTTCGTAGTTAATGTATTTTGACATTTAGTTCCATCTTTTTTTTTTGATTCTGCATATAATATCTGTTTCTCCTTCTCTCAAGAGATTTCAATCGACTATATAGTCGATTGAAATCTCTCTGAAGAAGACTATATAGTCTTCTTCAAGTTTCCTCTTTTTTTGCAACACTATTGTTTTGTATCATTCTGTTGTTTTCCAAGGCTAACTTATATGGGCCACACGACCTCTGGCAAGATAATAGTAAGTCTTTGCCTAAAGTTATATTAACCTTTTCGGTCATGGCGTATTCAATTAAATACATGAAAATTATAATCTTTTTAGCGTGATATCTGCAGAGCTCTATGTGTTTAATAGTTTTCTATTTGTAGTAGATCCCTTTGGGTTGCCAGAAAAGAAATATATTGAAAAATTTGCGAGATATGTCAAAACTGAGAGGTTGAAATGCTTAGAGATGTGCAAAAGAAAGCCGGATTATGTTCTGTTTGAAATTATAGTATTACGAGTTTGTGCTGTGCTGCGATCGTGTATGGTTCGCCGCGTTACAGTGATAATTAAAATAGTGTTATTGAGGGTAAACAGTGGTAAAAATTTTTAAATTTTGGTACAACAAACAATAACAAAAGCCTCTACATTATTATAATTGAAAATTGCAGTTAGCAACACACAATAATAGCTAGAAAATAACGTTTAAGTTTTTAAAGAATGTCGGTCGACTCGGGTGGTGGGAGGCCACCTGATCAAGCAGCTCTTATCAGAACTGATATACAAATAAATGAAAATAAACAAACAGCTGACGGTACTGATTTTCATACAGGTAAGGTCTTTGACTTTAATAATAAATACTCAAGTAAGGATTTGCCTCCATATTTCGTTTGTGTCGAAAGTATCGACAAAAACCTGGGAAAATTGCATCCGATCCGTGTAGGTCATCATCTAAGAGTTGATAATTTGTTTAATGAACATGTGACAGACATTAAGACGGTAGGTATAAATAAAGTAAAAGTAGTTCTTAATTGTAGAGAATCTGCAAACAAGCTAGTAAATAATAAGAAATTAAATGATAATAAATTAGTAGCATATATACCTACTTTTTGTACGCAAAGAAAGGGTATAATCAGACAGGTAGACACGTTTTTTTCTGAAGAATATCTATTGCAAAATATACAGAGTTCTCATAGGGTAGTGAAGGTGGAAAGAATGAAACGAAGGATTACAGACGAAAATGGTTCTAGTAAATTACAAGATCGACAAATAATAATAGTTACATTTGAAGGCACTCAATTACCAAAACTTGTTAAAATTAACAGTGTTGTTTTTGAGGTAGACACATATATATTTCCTGTTGTACAGTGTTTTAACTGCCTTCGTTACGGGCATACTAGGACACAATGCAGAAATAAAGATAGTAACTGCAGAAAATGCGGTGAAAAACATAACGATACTGAATGTGGAAGCGACTCTATATTTTGTATTTATTGTAAATGTAATACGCACAATACAATATCTAAAGCATGTCCAGTATATCAAAGGCAACGTAAAATAAAACAAATAATGTCGGAAAAAAAATCTTAGTTTCAAAGAAGCTGAAAAAATCGAAAAGAATCCATCCTATGCAGTAGTGACTAACAATAGGTATAGCCTATTAAATAATGAGGATAATTTTCCATCTCTTAGTAACCCAGATAAAGTTAGTAAAAGTAGTGGTTTTTTTAGTAACAACATCTCTAGGAAAAATATTAATACAAACCTTCGGTCGAGGCCTATAACTATTTCACATACATCTACTGGAAATCAAACATTAAAGCGAGCAGCAACCTCCCCAATAGAATCTCAGTCATATAAAAAAAATCCTTCCTTTAGTCCAGTGATTCCCAACCCACAGAGGATATGATTAAATTCAAAGAAAATATATTAGACAAAGTAACATACTATTTCAGTAAAATATTAGGTAATGTCTTAACAAAAATTGATCCAGATGATTTAAATATAGATTGCGATAATATAAGAAGGACTTTAGATAATATCATTAATAATACTGTAGAAAATGAGCTTGAGCAAATGGACGCAAGTAGTGAAAATGGCAGTCAATACTAATAGAGTTGAGGGACTTACTATTTTGCAATGGAATTGTCGTTCTATTAAACAAAATCGACATAACTTATCCCGGTTATTGAATGGGAAACAAATTGATATTGTTTTGCTTAGCGAAACTTGGTTAGACTCCAATGACCAATTAAAATTTCCAAATTATAATTTTGTAAGGAAAGATAGAGCATCTGGAAAGGGTGGAGGAGTTGGCATATTAATAAAAAGCAATCTATCTTATTCTATTTTAAACTTTCCACAGTGCTTACCAGATCGAATTGACATATGTGGTGTACAAATCTTAAATCTTAAATTAAATGTATTGAGTTTGTATCGCCCTCCAAACATTAACGTAACGTATAGACAATGGCAACAATTCCTAGATATAGTGTGTAAAATAGATCTTATTGTTGGCGGAGATTTTAATAGTCATCATGCGTCTTGGGGCAGTACAAATTGCGACACCTCTGGTAACATTTTAATAGATATCACTGAAGATTTTAACTTAAATATTTTAAACGATGGAACCCCCACTAGGATCGCAAGACCTACAGAGTCTCCGTCAGCAGTTGATCTAACTTTCGCTTCACAATCGATAACAAGTAAATTGTCATGGAATGTGCTGCAGGAATCGCTCGGCTCGGACCATTTGCCAATAATTATTGGATATAACATTAATTTTGAAATAATAGATAAAATTCCATATAGAAGGTGGAGGGAGTCGAGCGCAGACTGGGGCGCATTTCAGTTGGAGATTGACAATATAATTGATGCACATAACGAAACAGAAACAACAGCTGCAGGCTTGTATAATCACGTAATAGACAGTATCACTCTGGCAGCTGACCGTGTCCTCGAAAAAACTAAATTAGTAAAAAATTGGCAACCTAGACCAGCATGGTGGGACAACGAGTGTGAGAAGATGCAAAGAGAACGCAAACAACGATTACAAAACTATAAACATCAATCAAATATGGATAATTACCTAAAATATCAAGAAAAGGATGCTAAAGTGAGAAGACTTCTCAAGAAGAACCAAAGGGAAGCATGGAGAAGTTATGTTAGTAGGCTCAACAAACAAACGCCTTTAACAGATGTGTGGAAGTTTGTTCGGAAAATGAATAACAAATCATCAAATGGTGGAAAATCAATTATGACAGATGATTTAATAAGTGAAAGCTTATCTCTCATGGCACCAGATACAGTAGAATTACCTTTGTATAACAATGGGGAATGCGATAAAAGTAAAAGCTTTCCTTTGGAACACCCATTTGCATTAAATGAGTTGGTTTCCGTTATAAAGTCATTACGCAACTCATCGCCAGGCGTAGATAGAATAACAAATAGGATGCTAGAAAACATCTCTGAAAAAGCCATGGGTATACTGTTGCGAGTTATTAACGAATTATGGTCAGGTGGACAATATCCTGAGCAGATGAAAGTAATAATTATTTGTTTAATACATAAAGTTGGAAAACAACACAATCATCCATCTGGCTACAGACCACTATCTCTGATGCCCTGCACAGCAAAGGTATACGAAAAAATGATTCTTGGTCGTCTGGAGCATTATTGCGAAACTAACAACATATTCTGCAAAAATCAATATGGGTTTCGAAAAGGACAAGGAACGCTAGATGCGCTGGTACATTTAGTAACAGATATACAGTGTACGTTAACTCGAAACCGATATATGATGTGCATATTTGTTGATCTGAGAAGTGCATTTGACGCAATTAATTTATCTTTGTTGATAAAAGATTTAGAAGATATAGGGCTTAGCTCAGTTACCGCAAGAAACATTGTATCTCTATATAGTAGACGTCTAATTTACATAAGGGACGAAAATAACAAATTCCACGGCCCAAGGTGTGTATACAGTGGCCTCCCACAGGGAGCAATTCTCTCACCCACACTCTTTAACCTATACACCAGATCATTACACACAGACATGTATCAAGGGGTAGAATGCATCCAGTACGCAGACGACGTTTGCATATATGTCGAAAAACAATCTTATCAAGAGTGTGTAAACGAATATAGTAAAATCCTCCTTAATTTAAAATCCTGGACAGAGGCCAGGGGATTTGAGCTAAATGAAGAAAAATCCAAAGTGGTTATATTTACCAGACATCGAACACATTTACCAGATATTATGCCTAGTAATATTTACAAAATTAAAACTGCCAACACGTTCAAATATTTGGGCGTAATATTAGATAGAAAGCTCCTGTGGACGCAACACATCGAATACCTCAAAACAAGGTGCGAGAGAGGAATGAATATCTTGAGAATGACTACACATACACTTTGGGGCGCAGACAGAGAGGTAGCTTTACTTTTTTACAGATCTTACATCAGATCCATTTTGGATTACGGAAGCAGTCTATATGGGTCGTGTTCTAAAACAAACTTGAAGAAATTGCAAACAATACAAAACAAAGCACTAAGAATTAGCATAGGGGCTATGAGGTCAACGCCTATTAATATTGTTACAGCAGAGTGTAGAGAGCCACCTGTACATATCAGAATCGGTACATTGGCCGCTAAATATATGTTAAAAATTCGAGTCAGATTTCCAGAATTATTGACAAAAATGCAGTATCTACACACACAACAGACGACCAACAAGTATTGGCAAAATAAAAGAAGCACGCCACTGGTCGACGCTTATAGGGAAACTATGATATATGAAACATTTATCCAAGTATCCGAAAAACTACCAATGCACAAAAAAGACTACAGTATTTATCACAATGACCATACAATCATCATACCCAAGTATGAAGAAATCCCGGATTTAATGCTAGCTGATGCAAAACATGAATTAGAAAAGTATCCAGAACACCTCCACATTTATACGGATGGATCAAAAATGGAAAATGGTACAGGGTGTGCTTATTACGTATCACAACTGAATATAAGTAAGAAAATCAAACTCCCACATCTGGCTTCAATTTACACCGCAGAACTAATAGCCATACAAGAGGCACTACAATGGATGCTCAGCAATGATAAACTAAAAGCCATCATACTCACTGATTCACAATCCTCGTTAATAGCCATGAGAAGTAAAGCAGGATCTTACTACGGAAATAATGAGAACATTATTAACATCATAGACTCATGTAGTAAAATCACAAAAAAACAAGGCAGTGTAGCTTTTCTTTGGATAAAGGGCCACTCCGGAATTCGGGGTAATGAACTTGCTGATCTGCTGGCCAAACAAAGTATCGATGACTACGACACATACAAGGAAACGGTGCCATATAAAGATATATATCCATTAATCAAACAAGAACAACATAAAAAATGGAACGAAGAATGGAAAGATTTCTGTTTAAACACTAATAACCCATACAAAATACTCCACCCTAACTTACCTACTGAACAAGATTTTCACATGTATTCCGGGAATAACAAAGAATTGACGACATTGATAACAAGACTGAAATCCAACCATGGCCGGTTTCCGGCTCATTTAAATAAAATCGGTATAATAAGATCTCCAGCTTGTGATTGTGACAATGTAACAGTGGCTGATTTAAATCACATTATATTTATGTGCCCACGGCATCAAAACTCACGACTGAATTTAATAACTTCTATCATACAAATGAATGATAAAAATATCTGTATGCCATTTTCTTTAAATCAGCTATTGATGCGAAAGTCAAAATGTATAATAATGAAATTGTATAGATTTTTCAAAGAAATTAGACTACAACTGTAGTTACTTTTGTTTTCATTAGAGACATTGTATAATGTAAAAATGTTTTAATAACTATTGTTTGTTAGAATAAGTATGGCTCCTTTGTAATCCACTCCTTTGTGAATTTACCTACCTGCATGAAACCAAGGCCCAGTACAGTTTATTCAAAGCCGTCCTGGCGGGTCTCTGGACGCACAGTATCCCAGTCATCCTTCACAATACTTAGAAAAAAAAAAAAAAGATATATGTATTAAAAAAAATAATAAAAAAGGTATACAAACAATTTATTACAAAAAAAAAAGAAAAAAAAAGAAAAAAAAAAAGAAAAAAAAAACAAAACAAAAAAAAAGTATAGAAACTGAATTTATTATTATATAAAAAAAAAAAAAAAAAAGTATACAAAGTAAATTTATTATTACAAATTAGTTAATTAGGTATAAAAATAGTGTAAGATAATAAAATTGGCTGGCGATATAACTTGATGCAAATTTATTGTTTATAGATCTCATAAACACCACTAGACATAAATTTAAAAAAAGTCTGTGGCTAATGGACCTAACGGTCCGAGGCCAAACCAAATTACAACAACAACAACAACAAATTATAGTATTCAATAGGCGTAGATTGAAATTTGCTTTAAAGTCTTTCGATGGCAGGCACAAGTACATGCGAGCTTGTAAATACATGAGGCGTTATTAGTGTAGAATTCGGAGTAAATATCCCACTTCATTAAGATGTACTCTGCTGAGAAGAGAGATCGCGACGCATGCTTCGTAAATTAAACGTGCAGAAAGTAGAGTAAATCGAGGTAAAATGACCATAGAGGAGAGTTGGCCAACTCAAATATTTCTTGAACTACACACTGGATAGCGCTGCAACGCAGTAGTTATCTGCATTGTGATTTGCAAGCGGAACTGTGCTAAATTCGACAAAAAACGTAAGTATTAGGCAAATATTGTTTCGTAGTATGTTAGAAACTTATAAAGATAACATTAAGAAGCTTAATACACTAGATTTGATTGTAGTATTCAATTTCAATACGCTCACTGTATATATTTATGTTAAGACACATTGCATAAACGGCCCCTACACATTATACTCATCATCCTACTTTAAACGTGTCAACTTTATTCCCTTAGGATAGATAATGGAGAGCCAGCTGCTGTAAACACAGCAGGAGAATATAAACACATCCTGAAAACGCTGTATGGGACCATCTGCACCCTTCAGCTTCTCCTTTTAGATTTCATATATCAGGAAGTAGAATGGTATCGTTAGTCAGTTCTTATTAGTAACCCAACTAGAGAACATCATAATTGTAACTTGTAATTTTGTCCAAAAATAAAGATTTATTTTTTAATGCAAATTTGAAAGTTGCGTATTTAATTGGCGCTGCATACCAGGAAACTTAAACGGTTTATTCGCAAAGTATCGGTCAGTTTGGTCCGCGAGTAACCTATCTCTTTCAAGAGTTTGTTAAGAAGAACCACCATCACCGAGGTAATCTCCACTGGGCATCCAGAGCATGGGTCAACAGCTGATCACTTGGACACAAAGCCATCGGAGCAACCCTCAACAAGCTCACAGGATCATCGCCGAGAGTCTTCACCTGCAGAAGATGGTCACTGCGAGTTTCCTGTAAGTCCTTTTTTAACAATTTTCCTACATTAATTATAATATACATGTTTAATCGAGATACATCTCTAATTCTCAAAAAAAATTCAGAATATTCTGAGGAAGAAACTTCCCAATTTATTGATAAAAGTAATTTTTCAAACAACGTTAAGTATGATTTTATAAATATGGCTACCCCTGTTGCTGGTGTTTCTTCAATGGCAGCAGCCACAGAGGTCACTCATTTAGAAATGAATATGGCCCGAGATATGCATCCGGAATATTCTGGAGGATCAAAAAATTTAGCTTATTTTATTAATCAATCAGAAAACTACCTTAATTAACTTAGGAAAACAGAAGATAATTGTATGTTTAATAGACTTTTATTAGAGCAAATTAAATATAAATTGGTTGGCGAAGCGAGAGACATACTTATCACTTCGCGTTGTACAAAATGGAGCGACATGAAAGATACCCTAATGCAAAAAATCGGGGATCCTCGATCTGAAGAGCTTTTCCTGCACGATTTGACCACTTGTTTTCAAAAACATAATGAATCTTATGAATCTTATCATGAAAAAATTAAATCTAAATTACAAATTTTATTAGAACATGTTAGTGTTATGGAATTAAATCAGGATATAAGAATTTGTAAAGAAAACTACTATACTAAGCAAGCCTTATTTGAAATGGGGATAATGGAGCCATACTGTAGCAATTTAAGAAATTTGAATATTTATAGTCTTGAACAGACAATGAAAGTGCTCAAATTAATTTTATAAATTTTATCACGACCAGAACATAAAACATCTGGCCCTTCCCACATACAAAATTTCAGAAACACTTCAAGGCAAAATCCTCCTTTTTCTCATAACTATAATAAGCATGATAATTATCAAAACTTCAATCACCCGAGAGGCAATTATCAAAACAGTTTTCAAAATTTTAATCAATTTCCTAGAGGTCCTATAAACATTCAGCCCCAACCAGATCCACCTGAGAACTATCCCACCAATTGTCAGGTGTTCGGCAGGAAACTCGAACCGAAACCAACACCTATGAGTATTTCCACGAGAGCTACCTCTAACTATGGACGTAATTATTTTAAACCCCAGTCTAGACCCACGTTTACGTCACAAGAAGTATTCAATATTGAGGATAAAAATCTTGATACCAATTCATGTGAAATTAATAACGAAGCCGAGAATTTTCGTCACGACGCCTCGGACAAACAACAATAATAGATTGCAATTCCATTGCCAGCAAGCCCAAGCTTTGTATACCTAGCTTCGGTTTAAAAATATTGATTGATTCAGGTGCTAGTAACAGCGTTATAAACCCAGGACTTGCATACGAATTTTTTAAAATTTATCTCTTTAAACAAAGATTTTCAGTAAAATCTCTCAGTAAAACGGTTACAGACGACAAAAATATTTCTTACCTAATTTTAGAAGACTTTGGCATTAAAGATAAGATTAATTTTCATGTTGTTAATTGGCATGATAGGTTTATGCACTTTTAGGAAGTCACGATTTTCAACGCTTGAGCGCAAAAATTGATTATAAAAATAACACGTTAGAAATATATAATAAGAAAATTACCTTCTTTATTGAATTAAATCCACTAAATTTGCAACCCTTTTCTCAAACAGCAAACAGCATTATAAAAATACCTGTAAATATAGAACATGGTCAAGTAATATTACCTGAAATTGTAACTAATGATTTAATTATACCCGAATCAATTGCCTTAGGAAAAAAATGGCTTTTGTTTACTCCCACTTAATGAACAAAAAGAAATTGTGGTATTCTGCCACGAACAGTTAGACGTACAACCTGTAGTAAATATTGATGAACGTATCAAAATTTTAAAAGCTTTACCAATGTAGATATACCTAAATTAATACGGACAGATCACTTATATCCAGAAGAAAACACCGAAATAATAACACTGTAAAAAAATATAAAGATGTATTTTACAAAGAAAACTGACCTAACTTTCCCAAACGCTGTAAAACACAAAATCAGAACTACTGATGACGAACCAGTATATTGTAAGTCTTATAGATACCCTTTTTATTTAAAACAAGAAATTCAAAACCAAATCCAAAAATTACTTGATAATAAAATCATTAGACCGTCTATTTCACCGTACAGTAGTCCCATCTGGATTGTACCAAAAAAAGATTGATGCCTGAGGTAAAAAGAAATGGCGAATAGTTATAGATTATAGAAAATTAAATGAAAAAACATTTGAAGATAAATGTCCTTTACCTAGAATAGAAGAAACATTAGATAACTTAGGTAGAAGTGTATATTTGACGACTTTAGATTTAGCACAGGGCTTCCACCACATCGAAATTGCCCAAGAAAGTATTGAAAAAACCGCATTCTCAGTAAACAGAAGCCACTAAGAATACGTCAGAATGCCGTTTGGGTTAAAAAATTCTACTAGTGCGTTCCAAAAAGTTATGGATAACGTTTTACGGGAATATCTATATTAATTTTGTTTTAACTACACGGACGATGTTCAATTTTTCTCCAGATCGTTACAAGAACATACGTTTCACGTAAGATTAATATTAGAAAAATTCCGTAAGTTAAGTTTAAAAATACAGTTAGACAAATTAGAGTTTTTGTGCAAAGAGGTTTCATTTCTGGTCCACGTAATCACGGCTCACGGTATTAAGCCTAACCCTTCAAAAATAAAAGCCGTACAAGAGTATCCACTACCTAAAACAACAAAAGAAATTAAATCGTTCTTAGGCCTAGTAGGATACTACAGAAGATTTATTCAAAACTTTGCAAAAATCGTTTCACCGTTTACAAGATGCTTAAAAAAAGGGTACAAAAATTAATATTCAAGATCCAAGTTACTTAGAGGCATTTCACAAATGCAAAGAACTTCTTACTAATGCACCGGTATTAGCGTATCCAGACTTTGAAAAGCCTTTTCATGTAACCACCGACGCCAGTAACATTGCGATGACCCTCCTGGCAACGTGCCTGGCCCTTCGCATAGAAAAGATTAGCGAGAATGGATATTTTCTTGAAGACGTAGGCATAGCTAGACAATTAAGTTATTATCAAGTTTTACTTTTATTTTAGTATCCGTCAAATTGAAAATAATTCTATGAACCTCCTCGTTAGCACTTATGCTTTACAATTTAGGAATAATGGTAGTTTAGTAAATATTTTAAGAGACAAATGAATTATTTAAGTTTAATTATAGATCTAGACGTGCAATTTATGCTCTTAGCCACGTAATTAAATTTAATAACAGGTAATCTAGATCAAGATGACCTTAAACATATTAATAAACATTAAGTAGCCTATTCAAAAATAAAAAGAAAATTGCTACTCAAATGTATAAGTACACCTCTTTTGCCAACCACATTACAAACAGATATTCGAATGACCTAAAATTTATTCAAATAAATTTAAATAAAATTTTTACTGCTCTTAATACGATAAATAGTAATCTCAGTAACGAGGAACCAATACAATATAATATTTTCTGTCACAAAAGTTACTTGCTGTTATTAAAAACATTCAAAGAACCATAACACTTGATTTTAATGGAATTACCAATTTAAAAATTATTTCTACCCCAGATTAAAAAGAAATGAAAAATCATCTTAAATTAGTTTACACGAAAGAAGAATTATTAGTTAGACAGTTTACATCTATTTAAGATAATTGAATTTTCCAAATTTAGTGTTATATCTGTTCTTAAATTATAACATGTATATTATTCATTCCTATCCTTAACCCAAATCCTTTTGGATACCATAGAATCTATCCAACCCCAGACACAAATGGAAAATTACTACTACCACCTGCCAAGTATAGACTCTCAGGAACTAAACAGGAATTATGGACCGAATGAAAAATGTTTCAAGATTGAGAACTTAATTCTGTGCTGCGAAAAAGCTATAGAAAGTACATGCTCAATACACAATACCTCCATGTGTAGTTTTGTAAAAGCAATCAATGACTATAAACAGTTTGCGCAACTAAACAACAAAATATTAGTGTCCTGCAAAAATCCAATAAAGATTCTAGAAGGATGCAAAAGTTATGTGTCTTATGAGACTGTGTTGAACAGTGCATTGATATCTTCAAAAGTTAATTGTAAAATTATAATTGACGATGTAATATTTGAAAATGCATTTAACAACTTCACATATAATTTTCAGGAAATTAATGTAACTAATTTTAACTCGAAAAAAATATGTTAATTTAGAACAAAAGCATCTTGATAATTTTATAGACCTTAAGAATGAAATAAAGGACTTGAATAATAATACAATCGAACTACACCCTTATGTACATGTTTCTCACATTTTTGTTACACTTCTATTGCTTATAATATTTGTTGTGACTTGTATTGTTGGCTTTATATTTAGAAATAAGTTATATCATGTCATCAAGATTAGCAGGAGGAAAGAAGACGAAGTAATAGAACCAGGTATCCAGCTTCAGAATATTAGTCAAGTCTACCGGAAGCCATCTCTAGCATCACAAGACGTGGACGCCTTGAGTTAACCACATTGCATAAACAGCCCATCCACATTATACTCATCATCCTGCTTTAAACGTGTCAACTTTATTCCCTTACGATAGATAATGGAGAGCCAGCGGCTGTAAACACAGCAGGAGAATATAAACACATCCTGCAAACGCTGCATGGGACCATCTGCACCCTGCAGCTGCTCCTTTTAGATTTCATATATAAAGAATTGTATCGATAGTCAGTTCTTATCAGTAACCCAACTAGAGAACATCATAATTGTAGGTTGTAATTTTGTCCGAGAATAAAGATTTATTTTTTAATGCAAATTTGCAAGTTGCGTATTTAATTATATGTAGACCCTCAGTTGCATTATAACCTCAAATTGGCGGCATTCACCATACACTGTCGTGAAAACTGGCTATGGCCATCCCACCTAGATAAATAAGAAAGAGATGGCCATACACTTTCCAAGGAGATATGGCCATCTCTCCTCAAGTGTATTTTAAAACGATAATTTTAATAATAATTAATTAATTAGACACATGCCCTTATAGATGCCGAACAAATACGTCATAAAAACAATATCCAGTAGGTCCTAGATTGAAAGTAATTTAAGAGAAGCCATGCAGTAAATACACAAAATGCGTCGATAAGACAAGCAGCCACGGCATATGGTATTCCAGAAAAACACTGGAAAGACGAGAATAATGATAAAAAATGGAAACTTGGACCATCTTCACTTTTTGGAATAGCAAATGAAGATCGTTTAGTTCGAGGTATAAAAATGATGCAAAAAAGTGGATTCCCTTTAACGAGAAGTGACATACGCCATATAGCCTATAAATTTGCAGTTCCAACTAGAATTAAAGCATAAATTCGACGACAAAGAGGAAAAAGCTGGGTACGTGTGGTTGCATTCATTCCTTGAAAAACATCCTGATACCGCATTGAGAAATACAGAAGGCCTTTCTGTGGCGCAAAGCCAATCAATTAATTGAGATGTTGTAAGCAATTATTTCAAATTTTTGCAAAATATTTTAGAAGAAAACAACTTATTGGATATACCAAAGAATATTTTCAATATGGACGAGTCAGGCTTGCAGTTGAATAACCGTCCTGAGTAAGTGCTTGCCGAAAAGGGCTCAAAAAGTGTTTATTCGCTCACATCGGCTGAAAAAGGTGAGACCATTACTTGAGTCGCAAGCTGCAGCACGCAGAGGGAGTGTTTCTACCACCGACTGTTACTATGAAAGGAAAAAAACGTTAAACAAGAATTGTCCGATAGTCTGCCACCAGGTGCCAAATTATTTATGTCACAAAAGTCAGCCTATATGAACTCTCACTTATACTTGCGATGGCTAAAAGGACAGTTTGTTACTAGAAAACCAGACGATAAAACGTTACTGCTCCTTGATGGACACACCTCACATTCTACATGACTTGAAATGTTGGAATACGCAAGTAGTAATGACATAATAATTTTGTGCTTTCCTAGTCATTGTACACACTATCTGCAACCGCTGGATCGGTGCGTATTTTAAGTCAGTAAAAATGGCGTTTAATGAATGCTGTCAACTCTGGCTTAAACAACATCCAGGTAGACGTATAACAAGGTACCAGTTTGGCGAGCTATTTACAATGTCTTGGGGGAAATCTACTATTTTACAAAATGGGATTGCTGGGTTTAGAGCAACTGGTATCTATCCACTCAATCCTCATGCGATTCCCGAGTACGCCTTTACAACATCTGATTTGCATCAAATTCGAACCCAAATTGAACAACACGAAACCCAAGAAATGTAGAACATAAACATTTTGAGATAACAGGTCTACACCAAGCAATACATAAACGAGTAACACCAAGTACTAGTACTGGCTTTGCCACTGGATCTATAAATGAAGGGACACCAATCACAAAATTGCTGACAGATCTGTACCCAATACCCAGACCAGAAGCTGAGACAGTACGAAAGAGATCTAAATCTATCTCAATTGAACTTACTTTTTTAGAAAATGTAGAAGCGTGTCGGGTCAAAAATGCGCTAAAAATGAAAGGCAAATGTAAAAATATTCCTGGTTCAAAGCAAGCCACCACAAAACTATCATCCAGTCGCGATATGGAAAAGACTACACGTAAAAAAGAAAGTTCGACAGTAATTCTTCAGATTCATCAGTAGCCGTTCAGTATGCAAATGATTCCGATTCTGACATTTGCTGCATTTGTGGAGAGTTCCGCAGAAGCAGAGATACGTGGTACCATGGCACATTATGTGGCAGGTGAGCTCACAAACTTTGCACTGGCAAAAGCAGTGCCGTTGCATTTGTGTGTGACTTCTGTTAGATTTTTGTAACCTGTCGGCATTATAAGAAATGTATCCTAATTTTGACATTAAGAAATATATTCCTCACTTATTTAGATGCGTTTTATTGTTAATGGTCGACTAATTACTTCAATAATTAGTATGGTTATTTCTCCTAAACTGAATGGCCATCTCTCCTATAGACCTTAAGGAGATATTGCCAACAGGTAATAACTTTTACATCATCATATATGCGTTTAAGGTAAAATTCTGTCAACGTTGTCATGAAAAACGATTTGTTCATGAGGAGTACTTGATGTACACGTGTCCAGGCCGTACTGCTTTGTAACACTGAAGAGTAATCATTAAAACTAAAAACTATGGCCAACTGCCCTCGAATTACCCTATGTGATTTAGCATTATTCATGGGTCATGCTGACAAGATCCATTAAGATCATTACAGAATGCCGCGTGTAGACAGAGAGATACAAGAAATGACACAAATTTTGGAAAGTGTCCAAAAGAGTCAATTTTCTGTAAATGCATCTACATTTGGTAAGTAAAAAAAAACATATTTTATTTGCATTGTATAAATTGTATAAAATAATAAAAACTAGACGCTCCATCTCTTAAGATTTTTTTTCAATGAAATTCTTGCTTCTTGCTGAGCTGTAGCAGATTCTCATTTCCAGATGTATTTTTAATAGATGATCACTCCTCCCAGAAAGATCATAACTCCTGTTCAAATGAGATCAGAAATAATTTTGGCACAACTTATATCTCTTCAGAAATAAGTGATAATGACGAACCAGAACAGTTACATAGGTCATATGAATTCTGTAAGTATCTATTAACAGTTTAAAAACCATAAATAATCTTTTAAGAGTGTGATTTTCCTTTTGATCCAACTATAATTTAATTTGGTCTCAGTTTGATTTATCTAAGCTGTAATTTAACACACAAGTTAAAGACTATATTATAGTATACAAAGACCCCACAATTCTAGATTCATGTATGATCATGGCAAGCTCTAGTCATCCTGGTGAAGTAAATATATATATTTTTTAATTTCATAATATTGTTTCTCGCCAATATTGCTTCTACTGTTGCTACCACTGCTTCTACTACACTCCTACTACCACAAAAAAAACTGTGAAACAAGGAAGATGTGTGACTAACAACAGAAAGCATTTCGTCAAGTGAGTAAAAATCGGACCGCTTGTTCCGATCGGGTGGAAGCCCCGGTGGCCATCGCGGGCCGCACGGATTTTGGGGAGGACCACTCACGCGTTACTAGCGCGAAAGCAGCAAAATTAATGATGAAACAACTCATAGGCCTGGGAAAGGCTGGTAAAAAGACAGAAGGCAGCCCAAAAACGCGGTCACCGGCTTTCACTGTGGAGATAGAAGATAATCAGGCAGATTTTTAAAGGCGTCAAAAAACACTGTCGCCGACTCTCGATGCGTAGACGGCAAACAACCAGGCGGATCCTCAAAGGAGGAGCTCAAAAACGCGGTCGCCGCTTTTCACTGCAGATATATCAGACAACAACCAGGAGGACCCATTAGGGGCGACAGCAAAAAAAGACTATGTAATATATGTATCAATTTTTGGTGCCACACAAGGCGAAGAAATAAGACCCTTTCAAGAGAAGAGATTCCCTCGGACGCAGTCCGCCAAGAAGATCTTTATCTTGGACAGAAGGTGGGGCAAAGGTGACTGAGGAGGACTTTGGCAAAGAAAAAAGCAACTTTGTCTTAACCAACGATCAGAGCGTTAGAGATACTAAAAGAAAGAGAGTGGAAACACCAGACAGACACGATCGGCATTAGAAATACTCCATCATGCCCATATGACAATACTTTACTCGGAGATCTCAATCATATGTTAGATCGACCGGCTTTTGACAGGGTTCCCACCAAAAACAGCATATCAATTTCCCTGACTTTTACCTCATTTCCCTCACTTGCGAAAACGTATTTCCCTGATTGTGATCTTCAACAATCTACCCCCAACACTACTACAGAATACTACGGTAGGCCTTTGCCTCATGGCGGAAAACACACTTCCCCATTTCAAATGCAAAGCAAGTAATGCACGCAAAAAAAATAATTGTGGTTTTGTGGAAAAAGAAAGCATTCGAATAAGTGGTTCCGAATTGCACAAAAAACAAACACATTGTTTTAATAAAATAAAGAAATTATAAGGTTTTGTAAAAGAACGTTAGAGTTCAAAAATTGTCGTTTTAGCTTTGTTTTTGAACTAGAGCTAACAATTTTATGAAAAAATATATATGTTTTTATAACTGTGTCAACATATCAATGCAGACAGTGGTTTAATTTAAGATTTTATTTTATGGAGAAAGGGACCTGTTTATATGAATTGTTTTTGTTAAAGTGATTAATAGATTAACCCCATTATCGACATTCTATTATGTAGTAGCCTGTATAAAATTTGTTTACATTAAATGTTGGTAAGTCTACATGTAAACAAGTAACATTCTTGACTAAAATAATATCATTTTGATCCAGAGGAAAGTGTCTTACATTTAGTGATAAACAAAGAACAAACAAATAGTGATGGGTCGTTATTTAACTGTCAGCTATTTTTAAACGGCTACCGAGCCGTAACGGTAACCACCAGTTATGGATTTAAAAAAATAGCAGCTTAAAAAATAACGCTTTTTACACTAAACTAGATTTCGGAGTCGTGTCTGTTTCAGTTCTACTGCAACTAGTTCGGCTTCGAGAATAAACATCGGTTTTCATCCGCAACTGTTTATTTAACTATTTAACGGGATGAATAGCCTTTAGATTGGGAATGCTAAACACGTTATTTATACTGTGTGCTCGCTCTCGCTAACAGCTTTAGGAACGTAGGATTATCGGTACAATAAAACGGTTTAATTTTAATTTTAACTTTAACCGGTTGTTGATGGGGATACGGCGTACGGACACTACTACACAGAATTATTCTGTTAAACTGAGAAGCTGTTTTTTTTGAAACAGTTGAGTTTCCCACTAGTATGTAAAGCCAAATATTTAATAATAAAAAATGTTGGGTGAAAAGATGAATTTCTGTAAAAACGTGTTATTACTTTCACTATACACAACGCAAAATATGGTTATTTCACGTGAAATTAAAGTACTTATTTATTTAAATTTATATACATTACCTAAGAAAACAATTAACACGTCATTTTCGTTTGTCTGATAATAGTTATCAAATTGATTAAAAAATATAATGATTTTAATATCTATATACATTTTAATATAAAAAATTAAATGAATATATATATATATATATATATATATATATATATATATATATATATATATATATATATATATATATATATATATATATATATATATACAGGGTGTTTCCAAATTGATGCGAAAAATTTTACAGGGTGATTCTTTGGCAAAAAATAAGGGGTGTCTTTTTATTAGGTTTTTCTTGAAACCCCTTCTCCTCCAAGTTGCAGCCCTTTGAAATTTTTGAAACTAATTTTAAAACAACGAATATTAAAATAAGTAAATAAACAATTAATACTATATATCTTCCAATTTTTTTTTAAACTCAAACTCAATTTTTTATACTGTTTCTTTACCGAAATTTTATTAGCTGCGTTATGTTATGCAGTTCTTAGAATCACTCCCTGTGTAGCAATAAAAGTTCTAACGTCTAACGTCCCAAGGCGTGATAAATAATGATATTTATTGATTCTTGCTGTCGCATTGACATTTACGTAAAGACCCTGATAAAATAAATTTGTGAGAAATGACTAGTTTATAATTCCTAAAACATCTAAGTAAATTCTTATAGAAGACTCCTTTCTGATTTCAAAAAGTTTCACTTCAGAGTGGCAAAAGATTTACGACACGCTTATTATAATATCTTAACCCTTTGTTTCCTTTTCATATCAACAAAATTTGAGATTTATACACTACGTGAAATAACGGGGTAAAAATACAATGCATTTATACTATAGTGTGCTCGCTCTCGCTCACAGCTTTGGGAATGTAGGATACTATCGATCGACTATCCAGTTTAAAATAACTGAAGCCGTTATTTTCAACTGTTATTATTAAATAGCGTTAACGGTTGCAATTGTTAACAGAAAATAACTGTTTTTCACATCACTACAAACAAAACATGAACACTAACAAAAAAAATATTAAAGGTAAAATCTGAACAAAGGCAGGATCCACTACCTCAGTGATAAACAAAGAACAAACGAAACACAACTTTAGCAAAAGAAAACCCATATTAATTAAAAATCTTAACAAAGCAGCGAACAATATATCCCAGAACTTAAAACCTACCTTATAAAAATAAAACTAATAAAAAGTTTACGACAAAGGTAGCTCTCAGGCTATAGCTGCTTTCGCAGTTATTTTATTTTGACATTTAGTTCCTTCTTTTTTTTTATGCATCATCTAATATTTGTTTCTCCTTCTCTCAAGAGATTTCAATCGACTATATAGTCTTCTTCTGGTTTCATCTTTTTTGCAACACTATTGTTTTGTACCATTCTGTTGTTTTCTAAGGCTAACTTATATTACCTCTGGCAAGAAAATAGTAAGTCTTTGTCTAAAGTTATATTAACCCTTTCGGTCATGGCGTATTCAATTCAATACATGAAAATTATAATCTTTTTAGCGTGCTATCTGAGAGCTCTATCCATTTAATAGTTTTCTATTTGTAGTAGATCCCCTTGGGTTGCCAGAAAAGAAATATATTGAAAATATTGCGAGATAAGTCAAAACTGAGAGATTGAAATGTTTAGAGATGTGCAAAAGAAAGCTGGATTATACTTGTTACAAGAAGCTATTGTCTTATGTTCTGATTGAAATTATAGTCTTCAATAGGCGTAGACTGAAAGACTATTTATTGATGACTTCATGTCTTACAAGACAGCTTAAAATGTAACCAGTTTGCAGATACATTCAGGTGTAGCGCTTTTGATTGATGTATCACCTGAATAAACCATTCAGTACATGTTAGAAATTTGAAATTCTAGTGGGATTCCCGATAATAATCATTATTAGTGGAGCGCTTTAGAGGCTCGTGTCGTTTTTTTTTTGTGCGTAGAACCAGATAAAACATGGTAGGTTTTGTTAAGCATGTCACTGGGCATTACGAAATCGTGTTTTACGACATTTTTTTGTGGTCAGAAACTTTTTAAATAATGAAAAAGTGACAAAACTATATTTTAAATAAAATGTGTTATTTTTGTTTCCATCGTCATATCTTTAAAGTAGACACAATAGCGCTTTTAACAGTACCGATAGCTTTTGTATAATTTGTTTTTACCTTGCGCTGAAAATTAGGAATGTAAATTTTATGTATTAAAAATTTCACCAATCGATAAACTTTTTCATCTTTGCAAATTTTTATATACATATAGCGAAGCAAATGAAGCTTAAGCACTACAAAAGTTTTTGAAATAATTAGTTTTTTCCCAATGTGTATCGTTTGGCAACAGTGATTTGTTTAAAGCGCGCTAGAATTATTTTAACGTAGTACAATAAACGCCTATGCAGGATAAGACGTGTGTGAAGTAGTGTTCCGTCAGCGGATTTACGTTGTTATAACCTCTGTGCCCTACAATATACGTAATTTAGTTTTCTAAGATAATTGAGTGCATTATTTGTAAAAAAAAAATGTGCGCGATGGTGACAAATCTGTAATGCATAGGCCTAGAATACAAGGTTTGTTGTCACTAATATCTAGTGCTGAAAAAAGACAAGACAATTTCGCAGAAGAAGTTCTGTCAAAAAAAGATATATTTTAAATGGCGAAATTAAAATAAAATATCATACAGACTGTCGTAAATCTTACACAAGCTTTCAAAACATTGAGGGTAATTTGCAGTCAGACAGTGCCGCCGGTCCCTCAAATTATTTTGGAACTCGGTTTAAATCGGATAGTTTTGATATTAGAAAAATGTGCATTATTTGCAACAGTAGCGGAACAAAAAAGAAGAAAAATTTGGTGTGTGTTCAAACAGGTATTTAAATAATGTTTAATTCACACTCGAGTTTTTTTCCATCCTATAGTGTACAGGTACTTAAAGAAAACATAGATCTTTAACTACTCTTTAATTGTTTTTTACTTTATATATTTAGTGTATAATATGTACTGAATCTTGTTAGGCAGTGGGAAAGCTACTTACCTGAAAATCATAGAGGCTGCGAAGGATAGAAATGACATCGATATGATATCCAAATTAAGTGGCTATGAAGATTTATTCGCGTTTGATGCAAAATATCGTAAATTATATTATAGTCACTATATATCTAAAAGAAACATTAATTCCCACAAAAATAAGAAACTGGATTCTAATATTACCACAAACCCACCCGAAGACTCAAATAATTCGGTTAAGACTAATACTTTAACAAGTGGTAGTGATGATCAGGAAAATATTTTATTTCCCAATGAAATGTCTGGAATTTAGATTTTATTAAAAGCGGCTGCCATAATACGTAGTGCAATGGCTTCATTTGAAGCAAAACACCAGATAATATTAATAAAAATGGATTTCAGAATGAGGTACCAAATATTTTACTCCTATTCGTGTCATGGCTTATAGATGCAAAGTTATTTGCAGAGGTAAATGCTTTTAAAGATTTTTTAATATACGTATTCTGTATGCTTATTTTTTAAAGGCTGAATATGGACAAAGTAGTGAATTAGTAGCGATTCCAAGCAATATCATATTGGGGCTTTTTGATAAATCTCACAGAAAAAATTCTTTTCATATTGGTCTGGGTTTACATTTGTACCACATTCCAAGCAGACATATTTTGCATACACTTTCTCAGCTTGGACTTACTTGCACTTATGACAAGGTACGTCAATTAACAACATCATTGGCAAAACAAGAAATCGATGACAAAAAAGAGATATATGTACCGAAATGTTTGGAGCATGTGTCGACTGATAAAAAATTTACATTCGAGCAAGTATGGATAATTTTGACTCGAACGAGGAAACCAATGATGGAAAACAAACTACATGCGCTATGACTATGGTCGTGTTTCAAGAAAAACAATCTATACAACCATTGCCAAAATAAGATATTTAATATATAGATTTAAATACTTTAAAAAATACTTTGACCTGTACCATCTTAGAATCATGTATTACGCATTGGTTCACACCCATATTAATTACGGGATTATTGCTTGGGGAGCTGTGGCTGATTGCTTCTACACAAGATTAGAAATTGTCCAAAAATGGATATTGAAAGTAATTTATGATAAATGCTATACTTATCCAAGCAATGCGTTATTCAGCGAAGCTGGGGTGAGGGATCCCAGACAGGAATACGTTGTCGCGCTTTTACTACATTGTCGTAAGGGGGTTTTTGCGAGCAGGCGCGTGGAGCATATTTACGGAACAAGAGGGAATGCGAAAAATTTGCATGTCCCACAAATGAGGAAGACCATTCATTGGTCAACGGTCGCACATTTATCTAGCTCCCAAGATATATAACATAGTGCTAGAGTCCATAAGGAAACAGAACACCCAAGTTCTTTTTAAGACCAAAATTAAGTCTTGGATAAGTCAATTACCCAGAGAGGAAACGCATCGGTGGATTGATGCCGGGAGTTACTTTGCCCGTTGATTGTGCGAACTTACGTGTTTTTAGATGTCTATGGGAGTGCATGGAAGTGTGTGCGTGTGTGTGGGTGCATGCGTACGTGCATGCGTATGTGTGTGTGTGTGTTAGTGAGTGTATATGAACCTTTTCATGTCCATCAATATTTGACCATACTTATGGAGATTTTGTAGTTGCTTAATATTAGTTCATACAATTAAAATGTTCATAATCTCTGAATTTTTAGTTTTTTAAAATGCTGTTTAAATCATTTGCATGTAAAGATACGTGTGTATGACGGAGAGCAAAATTATTATAAAGCTGGTAAATATATCTATGAGAATGTAACCCATATGCAGGTTTTCCTTTATGGGTGTTATCATGTTTATTTACCTTCTAAAGTTAGAAGTAAACACTTACAGTACATTATTTTTTAGGTTATTTTGTATTATTTGGTTTGTCATGTTTTGAATGTAATTTTGGTTAATAAACATTATATTATTATATTATATTATTTAGAGAACAAACTAAAGGAGGTAAATTTGCTTTAAGTCAAGAAAAATTAAAAAGTATAATAATCCTAAAACCCGCCCTGTACCCTCTGAATTCAAATTACCAACAATAACTCGAAAAACTTCAAATTACTCCAAAAAGATCAATTTATCTTGGCGATTGTTAAAATTTTGTCAAAAAGAGTATTATTTCCTGAGGTGGAGTGATTTTCAAAATATTATGTCTAAAAATAATATTCCAGTTTCAACAATTACATACCTCCCATTTTTAAACGCTCTCCCTACGGAATTTGATACAATTTTTTCCGCAGTGGTAAGGCTGGTGCAATTAGCAGAAAAATTAAACCAGGATCATATTGTAATAACAGCTGAACTAGCAATTTATTCTAAGGCGCGCGAGATACTGTGGCACAACTCTCCAGAATTGTCTGGCAAAGTGACTTTGCAACTTGGTGGGATGCACTTAACAATGGCATTTATTTTGTAATAGGCTACATTTTTGCCGATGGTGGACTGACTTCTATTCTTGTCGAAACAGATATTTTTGCAGAAAATTCTTGTCGTCTAATGCTCGATGGAAAACAGTACTCTCGCGCTATTCGAAGCTTAACATTAGCAGCTGATGCAATGTCTCCGTTATTTTATAAATCATTAAATAATTGGTATGAACGAAATAAAGGACAACAATTTTGGAGGGAAGAGCTAAAAGAAAATAATTCTGGACGCAGCAAGTGCGTTATGGTAGCGAATTTTCTTTAAATATTTTTAATAGCAAATGACTTTCTTTGATTAAAGCAGGCATCAAACTTGGTTGCCTATATAGTAGAAACAATATACCATATTACATCGAAATAAATTTATTGTTGGAAAATATATAAACATTTTTCACAAGTCTGGATGCAGCAAATGTGTTATGGAAGTGAATTTCCATAAAAATGTTTTAATAGCAAATGCGAGCAGGCATCAATCTGATTATCGGTATAGCCTATGTAGTAGAAACAATGTACTATATGTTATCAAAATTACTTATGGTTTGAAAATATACAAAAATTTTCCGAAAATAAACTTAAATGTTGGTTTCCTAACCAATAAAGCTTACGCTAATAGCAAATTGAGTTATTGAAATTTGAAGGATTTAATGAAAATTCGGTAAATTTGCAGATTAGCTCCCGAACGCTTTTCAAAAAAAAAAATTTTCAAAAATATTACTAGGACCCCACCTGGATGCACAAACCACAAGGAAATTTTCTTGTTCACACCCCCCAAGGAAGTTACGGGACTGGGAGTGAATAGGAGTGCTGGGCGGGGTAGGTAGTAAAAAGGAAATATGAGCAGAAAAAGCAAAGAAAACTGCTTAAGAGCTGTCTATTTGAAGCCATATCCCTATTAAACCCCGCCTACCTCGCACAGCACCCCTATTCGCCCCCAGGTCACGTAACTTCCTTGGGGGGTATGAACAATAAGTTTTTCTTGTGGTTTATGCAACGAGGGTGGTTGTATGCACACGAGGGAGAAGTAAAATGCCTACGACGAAGCACAACCCCCCCCCCCCCCCCCCGTTTTGACTTGCGGTAGGGTTGGGGTGGCTGCTTCGTCGTGGGGATTTTACTTCCCCCCTCGCGTGCATACAACCACCCTCGTTTCTTGTTCATACCCACCAAGGAAGTTGCGGAACCTGGGGGAATAGGGGTGCTGTGCGGGGTAGGAAGTGTTTAAGGGGGATATGGCTTCAAGATGTGAAAAAGACAACTTTCAAGCATTTTCTGCTCATATTTCCTTTTTACTACCTACCTCGCCCAGCACCCATATTCACTCCTTGTCCCGTAACTTCCTTGGGGGGTGTGAACAAGACATTTTTCTTGGGGTTTGTGGATCCAGGGTAGGGGTCTAGGCATGTTTCTGAAAACAGTTTTTTGAAAAGCGTCGGGAGCTAATCTGCAAATTTACCGTAAATTCGCTACCAAAACGCACCTACTGCGTCCACATTTTTTTTCTTATAAACGCATCATATTTCGATAAAAAATGCAA
The DNA here is from genome assembly GCA_964006375.1 of Tillus elongatus. Lineage (NCBI taxonomy): Eukaryota > Metazoa > Arthropoda > Insecta > Coleoptera > Cleridae > Tillus > Tillus elongatus. Next base: position 30,904,635 of record OZ023270.1, read on the forward strand.
AAATGCATTAACAAATTTGTTCTACGAAAATTTGCTAAAAAAATTATAGACCGTTAAAGCATAAACTTCACTAAACCTACAAATAAATATCCAAAAAAGCATCAACTTAACTAAACTGACAGCCAAAGCATTAGAGAAATGGTCTATTTGAAATGAATATTCTGTAAATATTTTAGTAAAATGAAGGGCAATGACGGTTGAATCTGAAACTTGAGGGTTTGCAGAACACTCTTCTTCCAACATTTTCTTTTCACAATCGGTATTTGTTTTTACATTCTTTGCCTAAACATTGCCAATTTTGACGTTTGAAATTGCGAGTTTAACGTTTTGAGGAAAACTTCAAAATTTGTTTCTTCAACTGCCCATACCTTCTTTGTCTTTAAAGCTAGGGACCTAAATTGGTACAGTGTTGACTCTTTATAATACAAATACGCGTACCAAATTTGGTTGCCCTTACTTAGTTATTTACGGAGATATGATTTTTTTTTAGAAAGAAATCACAAAATTTTCCGGGAAAACCTGGTCCGATTTTCCTGGCTAACTAACTTATCTAAGCCACTTGCAAAGGGAAGGTACTCATCAAATTTGGATCAAGATCGGTCCATTATTTTTTGAGTTATCGGTCGGATATATATATATATATATATATATATATATATATATATATATATATATATATATATATATATATATATATATATATATATATATATATATATATATATAAACACAGATCTCCTCATTAGCGAATTTAAAAAAAAAATTCGCTAATAAGCAAAATCATAAAAACAAAAATTGACGAAGCAGGTAATTTAGACAATCTTTTTCAAGTGCTTAAAGATCACAAAAAGGTATAACAGGATTCGTAAAAAGGGGATGCGATTCATTAAAAACATTTAAGTATTGGTACTTTTTTTTTAAAACAATCGATTTACTCTGGATAATGCTAAGTGTCGAAAGAAATGGAGATTTTGAAAGTCATTTGGCAGCAGTTTATGATGTTCTGCCTTATTTATCATCTGTTGGACGAGATCTATATTTTAAATGGCTTCCGGTTTACTTAGCGGATATAGAAGATCTTAAACAGAAAGTTTCTGACATTTATAATTTTCTGGCAAATGGCAATTTTGTGGTAAAGAAAGCCAATGAAAAACGATTTAATTGCGTAGCTTCAGATATGGCACTGGAACAATCCATAAACCGGGATTTTAAAAGCCGTTCAGGTATTATTTGATTTTCGCGAAAACCATCTGCTCTATTTCGGTGGATGGTTACCAGACATACTTTAGGGGAATATTCTCAAAACTTTTTAGGTTCATATTATGTATTATATTTTTATAAAATTTTATATTATAAAACTTTTTCTATGGTATCTGTTATTCGAAAATGTGTATATAAAGTGGTTTTTAAGTTTTTATTTTTGGTTTATTTTAGAAGCGGTGTCTCTAAGCGAAATGACAAAAAGAAAAGAAGGGGACTCTTTACAGAAAATAAACGAAAGCAATGTACTAACTATGATAAACACTATTGAAAATGATTGGTGCAACCCATTTGACATTAACAATGTTCCTTCCTCTCTAATAAATATTTGTACAGGAAAGGAGGTAAATGATGATATCGAATTAAGCTCAAATAACTTTATTAATGAAACTAAAAACAAGAAAGAAGTGTTTTAGAAGAAGATCGATCACTTAAATTTCTGAAATCCTACGCCAAAAAATAACAATTTGACATTTAAAGAATGTGAAATGTGAAAGGCAACATTAAGAAAGGAAAGGTGATTATTGGTTCAGAATTAATGTTTCGAAGAATATTGTGTGCAGCACAAGTCAATGAAATCGATCTAACCACAATATTATCACACGAACTAACACTAGTGCCAACGTCCTTATTTCATGACGATGGTTCTATAAGAAAAATAACTAAATCTGACCTGGCAAAAAAATTGAGGATGAGTCTAAAGCTATCGTTAATTGTCCAACAGTACAATCGCTGATAATAGATGGTATGGTAACCATTCAAGAACTTAATGAAAAAGAATTTATAACTTTCAAGGATTTAGGTAGAATTTTCTTAAAATCTGTAATTAGCGCTGGACGCAGATGTCAATCACTTCGAATAACGGTAGTTTTTGACAGTTATAATAAAATTCAGTAAAAACTGGTGAACGTTTAAGACGGGGATACTAATGTACCTCATTTTAACGTTATTAGTAGTCGAAAAATACAAAAATATAGAATTTAAAAAAAATCCTATAACAACAAACAGTCTCTTTTAATATATTTAACAGAATATTTGACAGAGAACGCTGCGCAGTACTTAAATGAAAACGAAATAATAATAATAGCTGAAGGATTTTAATTACCTGAAAAAGTAACTTCATTACATAAACATCATTCTGAAATAATAAAAAATCTATTCAGCAAACAGGAAGAGGTACCAGGATAGTTTTACATGCAATATATGAATCTAAATTTAGCAAAGAAATATTGGTGAAATTAGTTGACACAGATGTATTAATTTTATTTATTCACTTTCTTGTTCGGACGCTGATTTAAATGGAACCAATTTATTCATGCAACTTGGACATGGTACTAACAGACGATTTTTGTCCATAAATAAAGCAGTGCAAACATTAGGAACTTTAATTTCTTCTTGTCTTTTGGCACTTCATTGTCTTACTGGTTGTGACACCACTAGCGGCTTTTTTAAAATCGGAAAGAAATCTGCGTTCCAAGTCCTCAAAACAAATATTGTTGTTCTTCAAAAATTATCGAAATTATAGAAATCTCTACAAAATTAGTTCTCCTATTGTATAAAAACAAAGATCTCCATTGTTTATAAAATAACTAGTTTTGTCGAGTTTACAACATTTTTGTTAATTTTTAGGGACCAAGTAAAATTAAGAAACCCAAATAAATTGACACAAGCGGAATTGGAGGAGCTGTACCAAGTGATTTGCGACTCTGATTCAGAAGACGAAATACCGGACGATGATGCTGATACGTCTACTGACGAATATGTAGAGAAAAATGAACACGACTCTGAATCAGAGATTGGAGGTAACGACTCCGATGGCTTGGAAGAAGAGAATGAAAATCACAATTACTTCATGGCTAAAGATGGATTGACCAGTTGGCACAAAAATTCGCTGAAGAGCAAATTCAGTAAAGTGGGAGCTAATAATCTTGTGAAAATGTTCCCCGGTGCTAAACAAAAGGCAAGAAACATGCAAAATGAAGTAGTGCTTTTATGAGAATACTAACCGATGAAATTATTGAACATATAACTGAATGCACAAATATACACATTTCAAAAGTTAGATCCAAATATATGAGAGAACGTGACGCGAAAGATGTAACAAAAATAGAAATGCTAGCATTTATAAGTTTGTTATTATAATCAGGATACAAGAGACAAAATCCTACCCATTTTTTTTGAAACTATCGACCAATGGTACGGGTTTTGAAATTTTTCGAGCATGCATGGGCAAGAATAGATTTTTATTTTTGCTTTCTGTAATAAGATTCGACGACAGAAGTACAAGGGCTCAAAGGAAGCAGATAGATAAGTTGACTGCAATAAGGTGGATCATAGATGAATTCGTAAAGAATTGCAAAAACAACTATTCTTATAACGCCGCCAAAGTGGGCATGGGCCAAAATTTATATGACCCCGCCGCGCTTCCTTTTATACCAGATGACAAATGCTCAAATAATTCCTAATCTACACACAAATCTAATTTGTCATTGGCATAAGCTAAGTTACCGGGAAGTTAGAGGGCCGCCAGCTTTTATACAGTGGAGATGGGCGTGGGTTAAAATAAGATCTTAATTAGGGGCGCCACTTGATTGTTTAACCTCTACTCCCGGATATTCTAATAAGATGTTACAAAATATGCTTCCCTGCCCAGATCCAACACAACCAAGAATTCTTGGATCACACTGGCAACTACAGCCAACCACAATCGAGCACAGGAAGCTACAAGGGAGATGTACTTACGATAACACAAATTAAATTTCGGAACGGTATGGTCTCATGGACCCACAAATAAAGATAACGGTACTGATCCAATCTATCAACAGTCCTGAAAAAGAAAACACAAACACACAAAACCAAACCACCTAAAATATGATAAAATATGGGCTTTTATTAAGCTTCCTTGGCATACAGAAATCTAGTAAACGTTGTTTTAAAATTCTGATCTAAAGTAATAAATAAAAATAAATAAGTCTCTATAATATCACAGAAATGGCTTACTACCAAATAACAAGATCTTTAATGGATATTTATGAAGGTACTACAAATATAGTTGTTCTACGGAAAATTCCACTTTTCGTGCACGCAAAGCTCACAAATTATTTTCCCCAATTCTTACTTAATTACATGATAAGTACGGTAAGTGGCTTGATTGAAGATCAAGTCCCAAAAAGTAATCAAAAAAGCTTGACTAACGCTAACAATATGTGACAACTAATGGTACTATCAAAAGTGAAGCAATTATATGAATAATGGTCTTATAAAAATCTGTACCACATTTAGTGAAGTTGAAATAAATAAATTCGGTTTGATTTTATTAAATTTAACACAGATGAATATTTAAAAATGTACCTTATCAAGACTGTCTCTTATCACTTTATGCGTTATCACAAAACGGAAAATTCTTACTTGAATTCCTGGACTTCTAGGCCATCTAATTACCATCAATTTCCAAACCAAATCAAGGCCTTTCGGGATACGGGACGCAACCACGGGAATAATGCAACTACGGGAATGATGCCACCACGGATAGCAATGCGACGACGAAAGGGAAGACCTTCTCACTGAGATCTTAATTCAATTCTCCATTTAATTCAATATCCATATACTTTGTTCGGTACATAAAAATTCGCTCAGCCATGCGAGACTTTTCCACTCCAAATTTACGGGACGTGAATTCACCAAAGATATCGCCCAATGCAATAATGTCAGCCGGTACAAGAAAATCTATCCGGTACGTGAAATTCTTCAGCCGATACAAGCAATTGCTAAACGGTACTTGAAGACGCTAGTCGGTACTTGAAGACAAATCTATCCTGCACTTGAACCCTAAAAACAACAAGTAACGGGATGCTAAAGGTGTTACAGTTAAGAGAGAGGCTGATTTCTTACCTCCAGAGAGGGAAACGAAATTCCACACGTGACAACACCAATGTGGTCCTTAAATCCCCTTAACGGGTTTATCTACAGCCTTCAACGTCAATTACGCAACTTCCGATATCCCCAACAAGACTGTAGATGTGTTCTGAGCGCAATTTAAATCCACCAAAGGGGGAATAATTAATATCCAACTTGCCTCCCAGAACGAACCACGTGTTAACTTGCACAATGACCAACCAACTCCTCTCTCGAAACTTCCAGCACATTCACATCTCCGACTCGAAAACACAGGTGCTGCTACATCCTTCGCTCTCTCTCGCATCACATACGTCTCCAGCCATCTATCCTCTTCCACATGCGGACCCTTTCCGAACTACGGCCACGCACGCAAGCGTGTAAGCCGGCCCGATATACCAGGGGTAATACAAATATAAATAATTTACGAAAGATCTAAATTCGATACATTAAACGAGGGGTATCCCGAAGAATTAGTCACAGTTGTCGCCAATAATTCTTGTCACAACGCAGGGGAGGAACCACAATCACGTCCAAATTAGCTTAGATGTTTAGCTATCCAATTTATCCTGTTACAAAATCCCCCCCTACTTTAAAAGATTTTACCCAAAATCTTTCAATTCATGCGTCATCTGGCGGATGGGCCTTCAAATCTTTCGCATGCCAAACACCCTTATTGGTCCCACTAGAATCCCTAAGTTCATATGTCCAAGGTGACAAACGCTTAGCAACGGAAAAAGGTCCAACATAACGTGGTGCTAACTTAGCGGTGAAATATTTACTAGCATCTGAAAGGACATAATTCTTCCGCCACACTAACTGATTAGGCAAGAACTCTTCGTCGCGACGACGCAAATCATAATACTTCTTATTATGTTCATATGCCTTAACCAACCTAGATCGAACATCTTGATACACCCTGTGCAATGCTGTTTCTCTTCCTTCCGATCCTCCTCGATCAATGTCAATGGGACCATCCGAAAGAGTGCACGACTTACGATCCGGGACTTCTCTACCAAAGACGATAAAATTAGGTGTCAACTCGGTAACCTCATGTTTGCTAGACCGAATGGCATAACCTACTTGCGACAGATTCTTATCCCAATCTCTATGGTTCTCACACACATAAGACCTCATCATTGTCTTAATAACCCTATTGACCCTTTCACAAGGATTCGCCTGAGCATGATAATTAGCGGTATATCTGACATTAATATCACGAGACCTCATCAACTGAACAAACTCGCGAGAACGGAACTGAACCCCATTATCCACAATAATAGCATCTGGACACCCAAAAACCGACAAAACATGATCGTTAAGTAACTTACAAATGGCTGACGATGTAGCGGAACGCAAAGGATAAATCAACGTAAACTTGCTAAACACATCGGCCACCACAAAGATGTACTGATGACCCGAAGTAGACCTGGGCAAAGGACCCATAATATCGGCACACAACAACTGAAACGGACGGGATACGGTAGGCTGTACACTTCTCATAAATCCAATAGGCTTACGCTGTTCCGGCTTAACAGCCTGACACACCCTACAACGCCTAACAAATGAAGCTATATCACAACGCATCTTCGGCCAATAATACTGAGCGGCTACCCGATGAAAAGTTTTGTAGAGACCCAAATGACAATTAGATATATGTGCCTGCTCAATGATCTTTCGTCTATCACACTTCGGCACCACCTCACGCCAAAAATCGGAACTAGAACTTAATTCTGGGTATCTTGCCTCAACGCGCTTGAAAAGTTTATTACCCTCAACATGCCATTGCGAAAACTTCCTGGGACTACTAATGACTCTATCCCTAAGACGATCCAACCACGGATCTCCCGATAACTGAAGATTTTCCTCAACAGGTGGTCCAACGGAAGCGGAATCTACAACAGGAACTGAACGTGACAACAGATCTGGCACGACATGTTCTTTACCACGCCTGTGGACAATCTCGTAATCATACTGCTGAAGTTTTACAGCCCATCTGGCCAATCTACCGCTAGGTGTCTGCAACCGGTTTAACCACACCAAACTATAATGATCTGTAACAACGGTAAACCTAGAACCTTCAACATATGGCCTTAACTTTTCTATGGCCCACAAGACTGCCAAACATTCACGCTCTGTTGTCGAATAGTTGCGTTCATTGCGATTCAATGACCTAGACAAATAGCAAATCACTCGCTCAACTCCATCAACCTGTTGAGTGAGGACCGCACCAATCCCGTAACCGGAAGCATCTGTCTGAATCGAAAACGGTACCGAAAAATCAGGACAGGACAACACCGGAGCCTTCACAAGATATTCCTTCGCCAACCTAAAAGATTCCGCACATGCTGCATCCCAACAGAACCGATTATTCTTCTTAAGCAAATTGGTTAAAGGAGCTATCAAAGTCGAAAAATTCGGAAGGAACCTACGATACCAACTAGCCATACCAAGAAATCGTCTAACCTCAGTAACATTCGACGGATTCGGAATATTCAAAATTGCACTAACCTTCTCGGGATCCACATGTAATCCCCTACGATCCACAACATAACCTAAGAAACGTAATTCGGGCCTACAAAAATTGCATTTATCTTTCGCAACAGTTAAACCCGCAGCTATTAAACGCCTAAAAACCTCGGACAAAATCTCCATATGTCTCTCAAATGTTGGAGTCACTATCACGATATCGTCCAAATACACAAAACAATGTGGCTCTAAATCGGGACCAAGAACACTATCGATTAAACGTTGAAAAGTCGCTGGACTATTCGCCAATCCCATGGGTAAACGCTTAAACTGATACAGCCCACGACCGGGAACAATAAATGCTGTTAAAGGCCTGGAAGCCTCCGCCAAAGGTACCTGAAAATACGCAGACTTAATGTCTATGGATGACAGAAACTGTGCGTCCCGCAATTTATCCAAAGTGGCTGAAATATAAGGAAGTGGATATGCAACCTTCTCCGTAACGGAATTGAGTTTACGATAGTCCACACAAAATCGGTAAGTATTGTCCTTCTTCTTCACCATGACTATCGGACTAGCCCAAGGACTGGAAGACCTCTCAATTACATCATCCGCCAACAATTGCCTCAACTGCTGATCGATATGACTCTGGATGAATGGACTAACTGGGTAATACCTCTGCTTTATTGGTGGGGAAGATGTTTTGATTTCATGTTCCACCAGACTTGTGCAACCCAACTTATCACCCATTGCCTCAAAAGATTCAGACACTAACTGCTTAAGCTCAGCAGATTGCGCAGACGTCAACGGACCCTGATCAATAGGAGCAATCTCCAAAGTATCAACCTCACAATTCGAAAACTTCCAATCGCCACGACGCAAATCCGGTACGATACCCATACATCTCCAAAAATCTGCACCCAAAATAAGTGTATGCGGAAAGTCTGGCACCACCAAAACTGACATCAACTTCAACCGATCTCTCAATTGAAATGGCAACTGTATCGAACCCAATGCTCTACACTGATCTCCACTTGCGACTCTACACATAATACTATCACGCTTATCGACAGTCAACCCAAGATCTTTAAGCAATTTCCAACCTGGTCCTCCTAAAATAGTATGCGTGGCCCCTGAATCTAATAAACCCAATAATGTACGACCAAAAACCTTAACCTCCAAATACGGACGCTCATCGTTCTCAGCATGAGCCAAAATAAAATCAATGACGGCTTGGTTCTTCATGTCGACAACATCACAGTCTTTGACCGCTGAAATGCTCGACGAAGACAGGCTGCGGCCGACTACTGCCTTCGATTCCCGTTTGGGGAACTCACGTTACATTTGGGACAAGAAACAACCGTGTGGTCAGGAGTGCCACACCTAAAACAATGTTTCCTAAGAGGACGCCCACAAGCATTAGACCTATGACCAGGTTGCTTACAATTCCAACAAACGACATCTACTCTAGGCGAAGCTGACCTAACGGAACTAGTAACCGAACCGGAATCACTATAAACATAAGCCAAATCTGGTTCCAATAATCCTGTGCGAGAACGAGAAGGTGGAATAAAGGCCTCAATATTTTCCTTACGTGCCTCAAGCTTACGACCCAACTCAAGCAACTGATCCACGGAATCGATATTTACCAAACCCAACTGGTTTTGATAGAACGGAGCCATATTAGCTAACAAAATCTTAAGCCGAGTCTTCTCATCAATAGGGACCGTTAATCTACGAAACATATTTTGCATCACTGCAATAAACATCCCCATATTCTCAGATGGACCTTGAGTTCTATATTCAATCTCCTCAAACAACCTATCATTAAAATTTGAAGGCTGAAACTGCAACCGTAACTCCGATACTAAAGCAGACCAAGACGAAACCTTAGATCTCATTGACCTATACCAAACCAAAGCTTTACCCGTAAAAAGATCGGCGGCAGAATGAAGTAGCTGGTCTTTACTAACATTTCGAGAAATCCTAAGTTCTTCTATTTCCTCCAAGAAAGCATTCAACGAGACTCTCGAACAATCTCCACTAAATTTGGTAAAACGCCATTTTGAAACTGGTACCCCAGTAAACTGAGCACTGACGGCAGAATCTACAACAGATGTATTAACGACAGCAGGAATAGACTCGTCATCTGAGGACTCCTCCGAAGAAGTTTCACCTAACTGCCCTGTCTGCGAAATTATAGTCAAGTCCAAAGGACCTGCAGCTCCCTGTTCAAGAGATCGTCGAAACCTACGAGCTTTTGACTTAAGCTCAGACTGTAATCCCATAAATTCGACCAGAAAATTTGTCCGGATAGTTTGCTCTGCCTCCTTAGTCGGTACAGACCTATCTGCTCTTCTAAAATAATGTAAAAGCTTAGTAAACATCTTACGGTAAGTCGGAGAACTCTCAACATCAGAAAAATCAGCAATCAGACTCTTTAACTCAGTCAACTTAGTGGTCAAGACACCATGATCCACGGAAAATGAAACTGGATACTTAGGATACGAAACTTTCGAGGAACTCTCCAACCTAATAAATGATCTTAATTTCTTCCTCATCTCAGACACAGTCAGATCCTGAGAGCATCCACGAATCTCCAACTCATACTGCAATTCGAAACGTTCAAGGCGATTGACTTCCAATTTTCCTTCCATAGTTGTAAATGGCTAAAAATAAAACGAGAGAAATCCGAAATTATGTGACAAGAAACAGTTAACCAAATGCCGACACTAAAATAAGAGAAGTGTGCTCAACTAGCAAACGGTAGGATGGTAACGATAATATTTTCCACAAAAAAAAAATAAACGGTAGAGCGGTAACGGTAATATTTCCCAAAACGAATAAACGGTAACGGTAATCTTAAAAATTATTCCCAAAATACACTACCAACACCTAAAATCCAAATACATGCAACACTCAATAATCTAACTCCAAAGGACTGCTGAAAAATTTAAACAAGTTGTGCCCAAAATTTAATTCCCTACAAACTCGAGCCAAAATTTTCAGAAAACTCGAAGGCCGAAATCCAGACAACTCGAGTGCAAAAATTCCCAGACAACTCGAATGGTAAAACTTCCAGCAAACTCGAGTGCCCCCAAAGTTGGGCGCCAAAATTTTTATAACGCCGCCAAAGTGGGCATGGGCCAAAATTTATATGACCCCGCCGCGCTTCCTTTTATACCAGATGACAAATGCTCAAATAATTCCTAATCTACACACAAATCTAATTTGTCATTGGCATAAGCTAAGTTACCGGGAAGTTAGAGGGCCGCCAGCTTTTATACAGTGGAGATGGGCGTGGGTTAAAATAAGATCTTAATTAGGGGCGCCACTTGATTGTTTAACCTCTACTCCCGGATATTCTAATAAGATGTTACAAAATATGCTTCCCTGCCCAGATCCAACACAATCAAGAATTCTTGGATCACACTGGCAACTACAGCCAACCACAATCGAGCACAGGAAGCTACAAGGGAGATGTACTTACGATAACACAAATTAAATTTCGGAACGGTATGGTCTCATGGACCCACAAATAAAGATAACGGTACTGATCCAATCTATCAACAGTCCTGAAAAAGAAAACACAAACACACAAAACCAAACCACCTAAAATATGATAAAATATGGGCTTTTATTAAGCTTCCTTGGCATACAGAAATCTAGTAAACGTTGTTTTAAAATTCTGATCTAAAGTAATAAATAAAAATAAATAAGTCTCTATAATATCACAGAAATGGCTTACTACCAAATAACAAGATCTTTAATGGATATTTATGAAGGTACTACAAATATAGTTGTTCTACGGAAAATTCCACTTTTCGTGCACGCAAAGCTCACAAATTATTTTCCCCAATTCTTACTTAATTACATGATAAGTACGGTAAGTGGCTTGATTGAAGATCAAGTCCCAAAAAGTAATCAAAAAAGCTTGACTAACGCTAACAATATGTGACAACTAATGGTACTATCAAAAGTGAAGCAATTATATGAATAATGGTCTTATAAAAATCTGTACCACATTTAGTGAAGTTGAAATAAATAAATTCGGTTTGATTTTATTAAATTTAACACAGATGAATATTTAAAAATGTACCTTATCAAGACTGTCTCTTATCACTTTATGCGTTATCACAAAACGGAAAATTCTTACTTGAATTCCTGGACTTCTAGGCCATCTAATTACCATCAATTTCCAAACCAAATCAAGGCCTTTCGGGATACGGGACGCAACCACGGGAATAATGCAACTACGGGAATGATGCCACCACGGATAGCAATGCGACGACGAAAGGGAAGACCTTCTCACTGAGATCTTAATTCAATTCTCCATTTAATTCAATATCCATATACTTTGTTCGGTACATAAAAATTCGCTCAGCCATGCGAGACTTTTCCACTCCAAATTTACGGGACGTGAATTCACCAAAGATATCGCCCAATGCAATAATGTCAGCCGGTACAAGAAAATCTATCCGGTACGTGAAATTCTTCAGCCGATACAAGCAATTGCTAAACGGTACTTGAAGACGCTAGTCGGTACTTGAAGACAAATCTATCCTGCACTTGAACCCTAAAAACAACAAGTAACGGGATGCTAAAGGTGTTACAGTTAAGAGAGAGACTGATTTCTTACCTCCAGAGAGGGAAACGAAATTCCACACGTGACAACACCAATGTGGTCCTTAAATCCCCTTAACGGGTTTATCTACAGCCTTCAACGTCAATTACGCAACTTCCGATATCCCCAACAAGACTGTAGATGTGCTCTGAGCGCAATTTAAATCCACCAAAGGGGGAATAATTAATATCCAACTTGCCTCCCAGAACGAACCACGTGTTAACTTGCACAATGACCAACCAACTCCTCTCTCGAAACTTCCAGCACATTCACATCTCCGACTCGAAAACACAGGTGCTGCTACATCCTTCGCTCTCTCTCGCATCACATACGTCTCCAGCCATCTATCCTCTTCCACATGCGGACCCTTTCCGAACTACGGCCACGCACGCAAGCGTGTAAGCCGGCCCGATATACCAGGGGTAATACAAATATAAATAATTTACGAAAGATCTAAATTCGATACATTATACGAGGGGTATCCCGAAGAATTAGTCACAGTTGTCGCCAATAATTCTTGTCACAACGCAGGGGAGGAACCACAATCACGTCCAAATTAGCTTAGATGTTTAGCTATCCAATTTATCCTGTTACATTCTGTAGGCGAATTCATAACCATTGATGAAATGTTAATACCTTTTCGAGGACGCTGTGCTTTTGTACAATATTTACCAAGCAAACCTGCGAAGTATGGATTAAAAGCTTTTGTAATGTGTGATGCCAAAACATTTTATGTATCGAATTTTGAAGTATATTGTGGAAAACAACCGGATGGGCCCTATAGCATGTCGAATACACCTAGTGCGATTGCTCACCGCTTGCTCGAGGAAGTAAAAGACATTAACAGAAATTTGACATGCGATAACTGGTACTTAAGCTATCCGCTAGCAAAAGAATTATTAGAAAATAAAATTACAATGATTGGAACCTTGAAAAAATAAAATAAACGGGAAATACCGGCAGAATTTTTGCCTCATAAAAGCAGACCTGTTAAATCTTCACTGTTCGGATTTCAAACAAAGTTAACATTAGTCTCTTATGTACCAAAAATAAATAAATCTGTAGTATTACTTTCGACGATGCACGAGGATGGAGCTATAGATCCAGTGTCGATTAAACCTGATATAATATTACAATACAACGCCACCAAAGGCGGATTTGACAATATCGATAAAATGTGTAGCACATATTCTGTATCTAGAAGAACAAGGAGATGGCCATTGGCTATATTTTTTCAACTGATAAACATAGCGGGAATCAATAGTCAACTGCTTTATAATGCTACTCATGTCGATACACCTTACAAGCACAGAAGGAAATTTTTGAAAATACTCTCTTTAGATTTGATGAAGCCACATCTTTCTGAACGTGCCAGTATGGAGTCATTGCCAAGTGACATAAAATGTTTCCTGCCAAAATACAAGACACCAGAAGAAGGAACTGAAAAGGAACCACCTGCAAAAATACGAGCGAGATGTTTCATCTGCGGTAGAAAAAAGAATCTAGTTACAATTATCTGCGATAGTTGCAATAAATCAGTATGCAAACAACATATGACCACTGTTGTTACATGCGATTCGTGCAAGAATAATGAACGAAGCAGCGAATGCAGCGAATAAAAATATAAAGTAAATTTCATCAGTTTCTCTTTGTTTATTATTAATTATTATGTTCATTTATCGTAAAATTTTTAATAAATACCATAATTCATCAAGACCGTGTATTTTCTTGTCCCAATACAATAAGGTATGTACTCAATTTCACAGTGATAGGTGTGGTGTACAAAATACACCGCGCGGGTAGTTACGTGAAACTTCAGGGCGCGGGTAGTTAAAGGTTAATTTGTATATTCTATTTTTTTTCGCATTGTATTTGTTAACAATTGCAGGTGCATGTATCAGCTTAAAATATGGTACAGCAGCAATGCACCAACACCATGTATAAATGCAGATAGTTCAGGATGGGATTTAACCGACTACGTTTGGACACCAATATTCTCAAATGATAAACCAATTCCTGACTGTGTTCGGCAATCGCTAAGTATTTATTGCTCAGACAAAAATTGTGAAAGTCGAAAATGTGGTTGTGTCAAGGAAGGCCTAAAATGTTGCGAGGAGTGTAAATGTCGTTCTTGTAATAATGTTCTAAAAGATTTTGAGGAAGATACGGAGCAAAGTTACGAATTCGAATATTATTAATGTGGGACCTAACTACGAATAAATACTTACCTATCTTCTGAATATTTTTTAACCTTAAAACAATAAAAGGTAGGTACCTTGGTTCCATACCTATTTTAGAGCTATTGGTAAATGTCGGACTATTACAAATTATTTGTTAACAACACGAGGACCGGTTAACGTTGTAGTTATCAGGCGGTAAATAGAGTAAGAATATGGCAGTTTAAAAAAATCGTTGACTACAAACTATAACCCGTACATGAAAAATTATGATCCTAAAAACTTTTTTAGTATATTGACTTCAATTTGTTCGCAGCATGTATATACAAATTTTCATAAATAAAAGTTTTTCTCGTTTGCTGAAAAATACATTCACGAAAATAATAAGTTTAAGTTTGCTCTTAGGTAATTCTTTACTTGAGCCCGTCCAAACGGCTAAGTCCTCGCGCACTAGAATTTCGTGACTATAACTCACGCGCTGTTGCCACATCCTTCTCATAGTAGAAACAATTTAAAAGATCGAAGAATGAAAAAAATATGCACGCATCAAGTACGTTATTGACGTTACCTATATTGACGCGTAGCAAGTGCGTTACGGTAATAAATGAGAATACAATTAATCCTTGTGCGTTATGGTAGAGAGTATGATATAATGTAGCAAGTTACACGGAAAATTTTAAAATATACCTATATTGACGCAGCAAGTGCGTTACGGTAATGAATGCGAATACAATTAAGACATGTGTGTTATGGTAGGGAGTCTGGTATAATTTAGCAAGTGAAACTTAAAAATAAAAAATATACGTATATTGACGCAGCAAGTGCGTTACGGTAATGAATACGAATATAATTAAGACATGTGTGTTATGGTACGTAGTCTGATATAATTTAGCAAGTGAAACGGAAAATTAAAAAATATACCTATATTGACGCAGCAAGTGCGTTACGGTAATGAATACGAATACGAATTCATTAATACATGTGCATTATGGTAGGGAGTATGACATAATGCAGCAAGTAAAAGGGAACATTTTAAAATATACCTGTATTGACGCAGCAAGTGCGTTACGGTAATAAATGAGAATACAATTAAGACATGTGTGTTATGGTATGGAGTCTGGTATAATTTAGCAAGTGAAACGGAAAATTAAAAAATATACGTATATTGACGCAGTAAGTGCGTTACTGTTATGGTTAAGAGTATGGTATAATTTATTAAGTAAAAGTCTGGACGCAGCAACTGCGTTATGGTGGTTACCATAGCTTTTCTAATTTTTGAGAAATTTTTTTTCCAAAAGAAAACCCATAATTTTCCCGAAAAACCTTGTTCGATTTTCCTGGCTTACGAACGTATCCAAGCCATTTACAAGAGGAAAATTTCATCAACATCGGACCGTTATTTTTTGAGTTAGCGATGTGATACATACACACATACATACATACATATATATATATATATATATATATATATATATATATATATATATATATATATATATATATATATATATATATATATATATATATATATATATATATATATATATATATATATATATATATATATATATATATATATATATATATATATATATATATATAATAATAATAATAAATGAAAGTGACCCCGGTTATGGGTTCTCGGGGTCTCAGTTCGCGCTAATTTGAGAAAATGTTTTCAAAATTTGAAAGGCGGGATATCGTTGCGTCAAGAAAAGACTATCGCATGTTTTTCTAAAAGCTTATTTTTGCAGACCCTTATGTGACCCGAAACGAGTTTCCTAAATACAACGGCCTCTGCATTGCCTATAACTGTTACAGAGAATCTTTGCTGACATTTAACTGTTTCCAATATTGCTGAAGCAACAGCGAAGAAGCTTGACCGCAGTTTCCATATTGTTCTCATGTCTGGTATGCCGCGTCAAAGTCAGCCTCGTTCCTCCTAGATTCTATTCAGAATAGAGCAGGCCGCCTTATAGGAGATCCTCTGTCAAAGACAATCTCGGTTATCTCGATCACAGGAGAGAGGTTGGGCTGTAATCATCAACTTTTATCAAAAGGTTCGGCACGAATCCTCGGTCTTTTGCAGATAGACACATAGGCTGTACCTTTCATGAAGTATTTTGTCAAATGATATACAGAAATTAAGTTTATTGTGACGGCGAATAATATGTTTTAGAATGAAAGACAAAGGAAAGATGAGTAAGCAAATGTATTAAAGTGTCATAAAAATCAGATCATTTGGTGATATATTTACCCACTTAACATTGTATGTAGTGTATACATTAACGGTTTCTCATGTCATTGAAATAATGCCACTTTTAAAAATGCAGCATTCGGTTTTGTTTCTTGTGTCATATTAACGCGTGAGATTAATTATCTCGCCTCAAGATGCCGTAAGAGGCGAAACCGATTGTAAAAAATATCAGTCTCTTATCCACTAGTCCAGAAACTTGAATTTTAGCAGACAGTAGATAGTGCGCCACCTGGGACCATCCCCTCCACTTTTTTCTGCGCATGCGCGAGTCATGCGCATGCGCTGACCTGTGACAGTTGACAGCTGACCTGTCAGTTTTGACATGTGTCAATGTCACCTGACCTGACAGCTGTCAACGTCAGTTGTCACCTGACCTGTCAGGTGTCAAATGTCAGCTGTCACCTGACCTGTCAGTGTTGACAGATGTCAAATGTCAGCTAACCTGTCATATGTCACATCTGTCACAAGCATTCCAAGATGGCTGACCTGTAATAGACAGCTGCAACCCCTGGTTCTCTATGAAACTGACCTGAGATGACGTCACAAGCGTTCCAAGATGTCTGACCTGTGTCCATAGATATCTACAAGTCAGGTTAGGTATTATTAACTGTCTTATG
Organism: Tillus elongatus; assembly: GCA_964006375.1. Lineage (NCBI taxonomy): Eukaryota > Metazoa > Arthropoda > Insecta > Coleoptera > Cleridae > Tillus > Tillus elongatus. Next base: position 30,921,933 of record OZ023270.1, read on the forward strand.
TCTGACCTGTGATGACGTCACAAGCGTTCCAAGATGTCTGACCTGTGTGTCCATAGATATCTACAAGTCAGGTCTCCATGTGTGTTTGTCGAATACCAGCTGTCTGATTGTTTATTAAGGTTATGTTTGTATTTGTTGATTGAGGTTATGTTCACACACGTGTTGAATACCAATCATCTGTTTGTTTGTTAAGGTTATGTATTTGTTTATTAAGGTTATGTTCGTACACACACACACAGCTGTTTGTTGTTTATTGTGTTGGTAAGATGTGCTGTATTGAAGTTGTTAGGGTATTTCGTTTTTGGCGGGAAATTTGAATTTATTCTAAAACTTGTGTCTGTTATGTCCAGAGATCTGACTCTTCTCGAACAAGGGAATATTCTATTTGTAAAGTTGTAGAGTGGGAGAATATTCCCTTGTTCGAGGAAAGACATCTGTTGGACACAGTCATTCGGTTTAGTCACACACACTTACATATATTAGGAAGATATATTGAGCGGGTAATTTGAAATTTGATTTTTAATTTGAAATATGATTTTTGAAAGAAAAGCATTCGCCTGAAATTAGATTTGAATTAGATTCGAACCCCAACCATACAGCTTACTAAGATTTGCAACGTCCCTAAACCGATTATGCTAGCCAGACACACGGTGAAAGTTTGTTCGCAGTGGTATATATAAAACAAAAACCTGTTACATAAAACGAGTTTATCAGGCTGATGAGTTTGTGTGTGTGTGTTTGAGCAGGGTATCTCTATTACATTCCAATTGTAACCTAATAGGTACGGTAATTTTTTAAAAACAATTGTGTATATATTTTATAGTAAAAGATATTTAAAGACGTTCCAATTTACATATCTAATATAAAATTCTAAAAACAAAAACGTTTGAAGCAAACTATCAATAACAAAACGTATTTACATGTAGATATGTTAATGAATTTGTTTAATGGGGGTAATAAAACTGGAGACCTGGTTTTATGTATGCGTGTTTGTTTATGTTAGTGTTTTCCTATTAGAATGAACTTATATAGGGAGTGATCAAAAAACACAAGTAACAAAACTCGATTTAAAACATCAAACTAAACTTTGATATACGAGGATTGTTTGATAAGTATTGTTTGTATGCAAACATAAATAATATAATAGTATACTTACATACAGCAAGAGACGTCATACATGTTTCACTGCTTAACACACACTAACGTATGTTGAGGTCTTGAATGGGGGTCGTTATAGAAATAACACAGTTGTTTAATGACATCCACTTGAACCAAACAAAACATATAGACGCTGTTGTTGATTGTTAACACACACACACACACGTCATGACAGCTCGAAGTCTTTGCTTAGACTGACAGAGCTGTGTAATAAAAGACAGACAGACAATTGATTGCCCAACAAGTATCTTATAGAACCTTGTTTGAGCTTGTACAGCTGTTTAACAAACACGTCTTGACAGCTCGAAGTCTTTGCTTAGACTGACAGACAGAAAGGGGTTAATAAAAATGCAACAAAATAAAAATAAAACAACTGATTTACATACAATAAAAATTTATTAGGATTAATTAAGTTGTACATATTGATACATAAATGACATACTATTATTACATAATGGCTCTAACGATGCCCGTTAGAGGTTTATATTCCATTACACTGTCATGAATAACCAAACAATAAACACGCGTATTTTTAGGGAAGTTGGCGTGACTCATAAACTCCACCTTAATGTCCACCGTTGAAGACTTGATTGACTCGTTCTGGTGCTGACAGTCAATCACAAATAGAGCTCTGTCTTTAAACTCGTCATAATTCAAGATAGGCTCCGACATGTTTTTATAACAGAAGCTTTTTTGAAAATCTGTATACATGTTATAGGCTTCTGCATATTTCGATTTCTCAAAATCCATATTCATAGATTCATAAGGGTAGCATTCTGAATTTAGAAACACTCGAAGGTCCAACATACCAATGTTATCGAAATAGTCTGACCTCTTCTTCACGTTATCCTTACGATCTGTTTGAAATGCTATAATCACATATCGAGGTCTTTCCAAGTTGGTTGCAGTTTTAACAGCCCACACATCTCTGTTGATATCTCTGAGTGCTGGTAACTCATATATGTCCCATTTGCGGTATGCGAGAAATATAGAGGTGTCTTTGGCTATTTTATCCATCAGTTCCAATTTCATTTTATCATTGGGAAATACATGTTTTACCTTTAAAAACATATTGGTTACGGTAATTTTTGCTCGTGCCGTACCTGTGCTGTAATAGCCGTTGGAATCGTTTCGACTTCTTGTAAAGCGGAAAGTATGTTTGCCACAGAGAACTCCTTTGAAATGATGAAAGAAACTGAAGAGGAACCAGACAGGTATGAGCATGTGAAACTTGTTATCATTTAAGGTGATGTGCTCCGACGACACATTCAGTCCGGCGTTGCTAAGAGATTGGGCTTCATTCTTACTGAACGATAGCAGACTTTTGATGATGGTTGTGGTGTATGGGTCTCGCACTCGTTCCACTTCCTTGTTATTTAACTCATAGGTCATTGATTCAAACAAAGCTGCTCCTCCATTATTTGACAGATAACAAGCACCAGTGGCATTTTGGATTGCTACAGGTTCCAGAGCACCTTCGATTATTAGAGCTGACTCGGCCAGACATACGAACGCATCTTGTTGGTTGATGGCTATTTCAATTTCATCGCTGTTACCAAACGATTTAGTTGGTGAATAGTAAGAGCGCAGCTCTTCTCGATCGATGCCATCATCAAACACGGGTTCTTTGAATATTTCTAGTTTTGACGACATGATAACCCAGGCTTTGCAGGAACTCAATATTATCGGGACGAAGCGTACCCTTTGACGTGTCTGACTCAACTGAATTTGATGTGGTAGATGCACTTGCTTTTATATCCTTAAAGACCAACATACTAAGCAACTTTTATAAGTTTCAAGCGAACAGACACCTCTTCACCTTGAAAGTTGACAGGAACTGAATCTTGGTCGACGATGTCGATGCTTATATTGGAAATCTCTTGCTTGTTCACCGGCAAGTAAATTAAATTTTTAGGTTCTATGTCGATTGCGTAGCCAGGATCAACCATCGGAGCAAACTCATACAGCGTATGTGAGGGTTGTCCGTTATAATAGGAACCAGACACAATATTGGTTTCGATGCGAATCTGTCTAACATCCACTATATCAACAGGTAAATCAGATTCATAAAAGGTGTCCGGCTGAAGAACTTGTTTTGAAAAGCCCAACATTCGCCCAATCGAACCATCAAATTCAAAACTGACATTTGTATAACACTTTAGTCTACATTTGATGGTGTTCGGATTAGGTCTCAGAATCAGAGCCTGTTGCTTTTGTTCGTGTGTTGCTGTAGCACCAACAAGTTCATTTTGAAGTAACTCTTCCAAGTGTGTTATTTCATAAGCACCGGTGGGTATCGTGATGGTTCGCCAACCGGTTCCTTCTTTTACATGAAATTTGTTTTTACCTTCATAGATGTTGGGTATGTTGTTGTAGGTGTGAAAGCCTATCAAGGCAACAGCATAATTACCATCCAAAACAATTGGTGGATGGTAGTCTGACGACAGATGGGAGCTGCGGTCTTTCAACACAAAGGTGTGCGCCATGACTGATACACACAGGCTACTGTTTCAGTCTTTTATTGCAATGGTTTTTGCAGATACAACCCATAACCGGAGCGCTGTTTCTTAAGATACATGCCTTTGCCCAGTCTCTTGCATTTTGGCTTAAATTTCAAGCCACTCCCTCTCCTACCCATCGCGATGGCTTCCATTGTTTTGTTGTGCCGTTCTTCCTCCTCCAGTTTCTGTTTCGCAGACTTGGCATCGTTCACGGCTTTGGCAATACCTGCAGCACCACCACCCAGAGATCCTAGTGCTGACAGCCCACCAAATATCAGAGGCAACAGCGGAAGGAAGCCTCCACTTTTAGGTATTGGAATAACTCGAGGTTTCTGCACATTCTTACGTCCACCAATGTTTCTAACGATTGTATGAGCTATATCAAATACGGCGTTCGCTGTTGGAATAAGGTTTCTATCTTTTATAACTTCCTCAATCAGACTTAGTATGTTTTTAAAGGGAACCTTCTTCTTTGGCTTCGAGTTGATTACATAAAACCCCTCATCAAGTTTTCTGTTAACTTTCATGGTGTTTGTAACGCCCCGCAACGTTTCAGCAAAACCTGTATCTGTCTTTGTTAATAACAACCCTCACTCTGTGACACCAACATGCATACTGACTGGGTGTCTCACTTGCATTCATATATATACACACCCAAAAAAAATATAGTTTAGTTTAAGTTAAGATGCGTACCAGCAAACACGCTTCTGCCTTACCCATTACAAATATAGACGATGTTGTTACGGACACAGCTCAACAACAACTGAGGCATGGTCCTCTCTTTCCAAACACCGTTCGCTGTATCATATGTGGTCCGAGTGGTTGTGGTAAAACTAATGTCATGCTGAGTTTGTTGTTTGAAGCAAACGGTTTAAAATTTGATAACGTGTATGTGTATTCAAAGTCTCTGTATCAACCGAAATACAAGATGTTAAAGGAGGTGATGAATGCCACAAAAGGTGTTGGTTACTATCCTTATCGAGAAAACGATGAAATATTAGATCCGGCAGATGCCAAGGACAACTCTGTGTTTATATTTGATGATGTAGCTTGTGACAAACAAGATAAAATAAGAGCATACTTCAGTATGGGCAGACATAAGAATATTGATTCATTCTATCTCTGTCAAACATATACACGAATACCCAAACATCTGGTACGTGACAACACCAATGTTATTGTGTTATTCAAGCAAGATGAAACCAATTTAAAACACGTGTACGACGATCATGTGACCACCGATATGGACTTTAAACAATTTAAAACTATCTGCTACCAATGCTGGAAAGATAATAAGTATGGTGTGTTGGTGATTGTGAAGGAAAACGATGTACACAAAGGCCGATATAGAAAAGGATTCGATAGATATATATTATTCTAACACAACAATGATAGACAGGACAGTCAGCTGTCTAACACAGCTGTCATACAGCTGTCATACAGCTGTCATACAGCTGTCATACAGCTGTCATACAGCTGTCTAACAGCTGTCATACAGCTGTCTAACAGCTGTCATACAGCTGTCTAACAGCTGTCTAACACACAGCTGTCTAACACACAGCTGTCTAACACAGCTGTCTAACAGCTGTCATACAGCTGTCTAACACACAGCTGTCTAACACACAGCTGTCTAACACACAGCTGTCTAACACACAGCTGTCTAACACACAGCTGTCTAACACACAGCTGTCTAACACACAGCTGTCTAACACACAGCTGTCTAACACACAGCTGTCTAACACACAGCTGTCTAACACACAGCTGTCTAACACACAGCTGTCTAACACACAGCTGTCTAACAAGACAGACGGATATCGTGATAAATAAGAAGACATGTACCGTGACTGAGTCAGTATATGTTAAACCACCACACAACCTGTATCGCTCAAACAAATGATTAGACCGGCTGGTAACACTGATCAGTTGTAGCACAATGGAAGTGTTGGGTAAGGAAGAGCGAAAAGTTAAGAAAATGATTTTACAACTTGCTGACAATATTCGAAAAAAACATTTAATGCTTAAACTTAACAGAGCCGAGAATGATGATGCTCTGCAACGTTTATATAAACCACTTGTTGAGCCCCTAAGTGAAATATCTAAAAACACAGCAGCACAGCAGCAGCAGCAGCAGCAGCCCCAGCAACAACCAAAGGCTGAACAAATCAAAGACGAAGTCGATATACCAGAAACGAAACCCCAAGTACAGTTCCTTAAAGACCATGAAGTTTTTGAAGCTGAACCAAGGGAAGAGGTTGAGGAGACAAGTTCCGATGAGGATATCCCAACATTTGAAGAGCTTGAGGCAGACCTACAAACTGTCACATCCAACCCTGCATATCAAGAATTTTTGGAGCAATATCCTGAACGAGTTCGATATTATGTAGACAAGTATTTTACTGAACCACCAAGGCTCGCTACCATTGATCAAACGTATGGTGCTCGCTACGCTAAAGATACCGGTAGCTGGAGTGTTGGTAACAAACACTTAGACTTTACTGATGCTGAGATTCAACTGGGTCAAAGGAGATACCCGCAAACACAAGGTCTGCTAGAATTGTTATTTATGAAAAGACCCCGGGGGTATACTTATGACGATCTTCAACACTATAGAGATATTCTAGAAGCAACTAGTGTTCATAAAATGAACTATGATCCTAACGCACGAACCAAGGGTTGTTCCTCTGAAAAGTATCTGACTCTAATAAAACCAGTGATAAATCCACGAGGTCGTAGATCCTCAACACCTCAAGGTTTTGGTTACACCTACGAGGAAGACGATGACGACAGCAACGACAGACATCTTAACAAAAAACAAAAGACTGAACTTAAAACTCAGAGTGATAAGAGCAGCGATAGCAACGGCATGAGCCCTAACAACAACATCAGCACCAGCAACTATATGATACAAAATAACAAACAAATAGCCTATGTGTATTGGAATGACATAAACGAGTTGGTTGACAGACTTAGACTTTTAGTGGCTTCCCAAGTTGCAGGTAATAATGCTCATAACAACGAAATTCAGTCAATCTTGGAAGAACTAAAAGAAGCTAGTGTTATCATCTAGTAAACCCACAGCCATGAAGAGACACCAACGACAACAACAACAGCACCAACGCAACGCTGAACCATCTAATGTTAATAATTCTATAAATGTATTCCAACAAAGAGTTTACATACTTGTACTTAGAATCAAATAAAAGTCTTTGTTAAAATTACTGTGTTTTTATTTTGTAATACAATTAAAAAAGTATGTCGTAAAGCAATAATATCCTGACAGTAGTCCGGCCCCCTGGCGATAACTCTAAGTGGGCTCCCTCGGTTGAAATATTTAGGGTATCAGTATTCCGATACCCTTGTATTCTAGACAAGCTCAAACACGACTGCAGGGGTGATGTCATCCAACAGATATAACACAAGATAACATTCACCAAGGTCATCAACTGACCCGTCGTTTACCTCTAAGAGGACCTCTCTCTTGCGTATATTAAACAGATACACAGACAAGCTCAAACAGGATCAAGGTTAACAACTGTAAAACGTTGTTTATCCTTTGTAAGGCCTCTCTCTCTCTCTCTTACATCAGTTTGTTTCCTCAATACAAGAGAGACACTTGTTCAGTAAGTGTTAAGCCGTGAAACAAGGATGACGTCTCTTGCTGTATGTAAGTACACTCTTCTTATTATGTCTGTTTGTATTCAAATAACAAATACAAACATAACCTTACTAAACAATCAGATGATTGGTAATCAACATGTATACGAACACCTAACCTCATATGTAAACAACAACTGGCTTTTGTTTTATATATACAACTGCGAACAAACTTTTAACGTGTGCGTCTGTGGAGCTATTGGTTTAGCAATAGTATATCTGAGAAAGTTGTCTATGGCCGATTCGAGGTTCGTGGGTTCAAATCTAAGTTCAGGCGAATGCTTTTCTTTCAAATACACATGCATCTGTCAGTCTAAGCAAAGACTTCGAGCTGTCATGACCTACGTATGTTATATCCTTTCAAACAGCATGTACAAGCTTCAACAATGGCAATCAGTTGTCTGTCTGTCTGTTTCCTCAACACAGGAGACATTTGTTCAGTAGTGTGTGTTAAGCTGTGAAACAAGGATGACGTCTCTTGTTGTATGTAAGTACACTCTTATTAACATGTCTGCTTGCATTCAAATAACAAATACAAACATTACCTTAATAAACAATCAGACAGCTGGTATTCGACAAACACACATGGAGACCTGACTTGTAGATATCTATGGACACAGGTCAGACATCTTGGAACGCTTGTGACGTCATCACAGGTCAGACATAAGACAGTTAATAATACCTAACCTGACTTGTAGATATCTATGGACACAGGTCAGACATCTTGGAACGCTTGTGACGTCATCTCAGGTCAGTTTCATAGAGAACCAGGGGTTGCAGCTGTCTATTACAGGTCAGCCATCTTGGAATGCTTGTGACAGATGTGACATATGACAGGTTAGCTGACATTTGACATCTGTCGACACTGACAGGTCAGGTGACAGCTGACATTTGACACCTGACAGGTCAGGTGACAACTGACGTTGACAGCTGTCAGGTCAGGTGACATTGACACCTGTCAAAACTGACAGGTCAGCTGTCAACTGTCACAGGTCAGCGCATGCGCATGACTCGCGCATGCGCAGAAAAAAGTGGAGGGGATGGTCCCAGGTGGCGCACTATCTACTGCAGACATAGGTCAACATGGGAAATCCATTTAGAAAATGATACATGTTCTTACAAAACTTCTCTCTTAATCTTTCTTCTTGTGCTTGATAAAAGATGCGATACTCTCAACCATAACATTAACGCACTTGCTGCGTCAATATAGGTATATTTAAAAATTTTCCGTTTTACTTGCTACTATGTCATACTCCCTACCATAACGCACATGTATTAATTGTATTCGTATTCATTACCGTAACGCACTTGCTCCGTCAATATAGGTATATTTTTTAATTTTCAGTTTCACTTGCTAAATTATATCATAGTCCCTACCATAACGCACATGTATTGATTGTATTCGTATCCATTACCGTAACGCACTTGCTGCGCGTAAATATAGGTATATTTTAAAATTTTCAATATACTTGCTACGTTATGTCATACTCCCTACGAAAGCGCTCATGTATCAATTGTATTCGTATTCATTACCGTAACGCACTTGCTGTGTCAATATAGATATATTTTTTAATTTTCCGTTTCACTTGCTAAATTATATCATAATCCCTACCATAACGCACATGTATTAATTGTATTCGTATTCATTACCGTAACGCACTTGCTGTGTCAATATAGGTATATTTTTTAATTTTCCGTTCACTTGCTAAATTATATCATACTCTCAACCATAACATATCAATATAGGTATATTTTAAAATTTTCCGTTTTACTTGCTAAATTTTATGATGTGGCAACAGCGCATAACGAAATTCTACCGCGCTGGGACTTTGCCGTTTGGGAGGGCTCAAGTAAAGGATTACCTGCTCTTATTTTAACAAATTAAACAACTAAATATATATTATATTCGTGTTGTAGATGGTTAGTGTTAGAATAATGTATACTCTGTACTCCTTTTCTTTCTGTATAAATCATATAGGTAGCTATTATTATTACCTTAAAAGAAAAATAATAAGAAGTAATAATGTAAAAAATGACACAATAAGTCAAGTTAAATGTTATGTACAATGTATTAAGAAAACAGTGTTATGTTTCTAGTTATTAAAGGGTTTTAAAACGTATTTGGTTAATTAATATAATAATCAAAAGCATCCACGGATATCCTCAATCAATTACAGGTTATGGGCCCAGATATAGAAGAAAATATTAACTAGATTAAAATGGATAATTAAAAGATAAAGTTTAGCGCAAGACGCATGCCATCTTTTCTACACGAATTAAGAAAGATGAATTCTACAGTTATTTATCCGTTATTGAGTTCAAATAATTTTAATAATTGGAAGTTCAGAGTGTCAGCCCTTTTAGAAGAAAAACAATTGAAGGTTGCATTGGTGAATAGTATTGAAGACTTCACAGATGATAAGAAAAGAGAAGAGTTTCAAATTAAAAATGCTAAAGTCAAATCAGTTATTATTCAGTGTTTGACTGACAAGCACCTTGATATAGTTAAAGATGCAGAAACCGCAAAACAAATGATGAAATCTCTCGAAGATGTATTTCAGAGAAAGAGTGTATTTACTAAGTTATCGTTGAACAATAAATTATTGACTCTAAAATGTACTAAAAATGACAAGTTAGAGGATCATTTTTTTGAAGTTTGACTCCATTATAAGAGAAATTGAAAGCATAGGTTCAAAAATCGAAGAAAGTGACAAAGTATGTCATTTGTTGCTCTCCTTAAATGAGGATTATGATTCTGTCATCACAGCAATTGAGACATTGAACACAGAAGTTACAATGGATTTTGTTAAAGCAAGATTACTAGATGAAGAATTAAAAATGAAAAATAAATCTCAAGGCTCGACTAACTGTGGAAGTGAAGTTACATTCAAAGCCAGCCAGTATCAAAATCAAAGTCGATTATATGTGTGTTATAGGTGTGGTAAACAAGGCCACAAAATATCAGAATGTCGTCAAAGTGGGCCATTTAGAGGAACCACCTCTAGCTTTCGAAGTCGAGGAAGGTCTAACAGTCGTCGCCGAGGAAATGCCAACATAACCACAAACCTAAATACATTTCAGACAGAAAATGATATATCATTTTTAGCCCTAAATTGTCATGAATTATTAAATAACAAAAATCATTTCATCCTAGACTCTGGTGCCACGCAACATTTGGTAAATAGTGAGCTAGAAAAATGCATGACTAATATTGAAAACTTAGACAAAGAAGTGAAAATTGGTGTAGCAAATGGTGAAACAATTGTAGCAAAAAGACAAGGTGTTCTACATGGAATTTGTCAAGGAAGAAAATTATCAATGACAGCTCTAATAGTTGAAGGAATGAAACATAACCTAATTTCAGTTGCGCAGCTAATAGACAAAGGTATGAAATAGTATATTACGTACCATAAACTGTAAGTGACACTTTTCATGCAGAGAATGCAGTTTGGAAAATCGAGGCCCGTAGGGCCGAGGTTTTCTAAGCATTCGAGGCATGAAGAGTCACTTACAGTTTACGGTTTAGTAATAATTTTTTGCAATACCTGCTTTAACGGTTTTTTTTTTGAATTTACATTCTTTTTTAATAATTACTGCGTGAATAGATGTCAGACTGACAGCACTGACAGTCGAATTAATTAGATGGATTCTAACATACTACTTAACAACAAGTAGCTTGTGACTTGGTTGTTGTGTTGGGTTACTAAGGACGCTACGGGTAAACAAACAAAACTAAACGCTGGCTGCAGTTCAGCACAGGTCCAGGTTAAACATTAATTTGTATTTTAATTGTGATTTTTGAATTAAAATTAGTGTTGAAGTGACTTTGAATATGGAAGAATCTGACATCGAAGAAGCGGCAGGTATTGCTTGTTTGTCACTTTTACCAGAAAAGTCTAAGCAAAGGTATGAAAGTTGCTATGAGGGTTTCAAAAAGTGGTGCCACACTAAAAAGGTTGTAATACATACCAGTGAGACAGTTTTACTAGCATATTTCTTGGAAAAATCAGGTAAATATTCTGCTCCATCAAGCTTATGGTCCGAATACTCTATGTTACGATCGACAATCTCTTTGAATGACAATGTTGATATTTCCAAATATGCAAAGTTAAAGGCATTTTTAAAGAAGAAAAATATTGGATATGTTTCAAAGAAAAGTGAAGTGTTTACGATCGAGGAAATTCAGACCTTTTTAAGTGAAGCACATGACCAAATATACCTGATGAAGAAGGTGGTTGTAGTTATGGGAATTGCAGGTGCCTGCCGTAAAGATGAATTATGTAAGCTAACAATCAATAATGTTATTGATAAAGGAGACATTATTTTGGTCAGAATACTTGACGCTAAGAATCATCAATCCAGAAGTTTTACCATTGTCGACAATGAGAATGAGAAGTTTCACTTTGTGGCATTAGTGAGGAAGTATATGAACCTGCGACCAAAAAATTCAATACAGAGATTCTTCTTGAGGTATCAAAATGGGAAATGCTCTAACCAACCAGTTGGAAGAAATATTTTTGCCAAAATTCCTTCTGAAGTTGCGAAATTTCTACATTTGGAGAATGCGGAAAAATATACTGGGCATTCCTTTCGCCGAACTTCCGCTACTTTTTTGGCTAATAGCGGAGTTGACATTTTAGCACTGAAGAGGCATGGCGGGTGGAAATCCTCGGCAGTAGCTGAAAGCTATGTGGCGGATTCCTTGAATAATAAAGTACAAGTCGCTAAGAAGATATTTCATATTAGCAACCAAGAAGCCAGCTCCTCTCGCCAAATCCCTATTATTGAGGTCGGTGATTCTTCGAATACTCCGCAAGATAGTCTTGATAATTTAACATTGCTAGAAACTGAAGATAATAATATAAAGAAGAGCATGGCGTCAATCCTTACTGTTAATCATATGACTAATTGTACTTTCAATATTTCGATGAATTATAATAATTAATAAATCTTCTCAAACAATTTGTTCATTATTCAGATTTGCTATTTATAGGTTTGCAGTACTTACCGTACCTAGGTAAGGTAAGTCTTACCGTACCTAGGTATGAAAAATGTCCTGTTCTCATGGAAACTGACAAATGCTTTAAAAGTTCAACTTACATTGTCAAAAAACTGTCATTAAAAGTGAACTTACTTAACAGGTATTGCAAAAATAACTTTTGATAAAGATGTAGTAAAAATTCAGAAGAAAAATTGTCAGCTTAACTGCAAGAGAGTCAGTAATTTGTTTATATTGAAAATTGATATTCAGGGGGAGTATTGTTATAAAACAGTAGAAGGTTCTAATGTATGGCATAAGACACTGGGTCATCTCAACAGATACAGTCTTAAATTGTTAAATTTACCATATTCTAAAGATAAGTGTGATGAATGTACCCAAGGAAAAGCCAAAAGATTGCCTTTCTATCGTACAAAAAAAATGTTCTAAAAATATTGGTGATCTAATTCACACAGATGTTGCAGGCCCCATGACACCAGTTACTCAAGAAGGTTATAAATACTTTCAAGTACTCATGGATGATTATTCTCATTTTACTGTGGTAAAATTATTGAAAAATAAAAATGAAGCTGAACAGAGTGTAATAGATTTTGTCAAATTAATTAAAACCCAGCATGGTTTAAAAACAAAGAAGATCCGATGTGATAACGGTGGCGAGTTTTCTTCAAATCATTTCAAAAGATATTGTACTGATAAAGGGATAGAATTGCAGTATACGATTCCATATACACCTCAGCAGAATGGTACTGCCGAAAGACTTAACAGAACATTAATGGATAAAGTACGTACAAAATTTGCAGAAACAAATTTACCAAGAGAATTATGGGGAGAAGCAGTTCTGTGCTCAGCATATGAGTTGAATCGATGTCCAACAGTCGCAAATAAAGGAGTGACACCTTCAACATTGTGGTATGGCAAGAATGATTTATCCAAATTACGTGTTTTTGGAAGTGAAGCATGGGTGGTAACTATTCCAAAGTCAAATAAAATTGACATGCGAGCTGAATGTGGATCAATGATTGGTTATTGCGGTGCAGGATATAGAGTATGGCTTCATGAGAAAAATCAAATAATTTGTTCCAGATGTTACTTTTAATGAAAATAAAACTAAGTATTATGAAACTAAAACTGGCAACAATAAAAACCAAATTGAAAATGAAGATACAGACCATATTGAAAATGAAGATGCTAAAGGTTTATGTGAAGAAAATTCAGTAAGTTCACAAGATGAAGAACAAGAAATCAGTATACAAAAAATGGAAATTTGCAAAAATGATGAAGCTACACAAAACACATCAAGATTAGGAAGAATCATCCAACCCCCACAGTACCTGAACGAATATGAAGTTTATTCTGCATACTGTTTATTAATGTGTGAAGAAGATCCAAAAGACTTTGAAGAAGCAATAAATTCAAAAGATTGGTATGAAGCAATACAAAAGGAATTAACGTCTCATATAAAACAACAAACATGGTCAGAAGCTGAATTGCCAAAAAATAAAACTCCAATTGAGACAAAGTGGGTATTTAGAACCAAAGAAGATGGAACTAAAAAGGCAAGAATCGTTGCTAAAGGATTTCAGGTGAGTGACTATAATAAATTTGACCCATTATATGCTCCAGTGGCTAGAGTATCTACAATTAGAATACTTCTATCACATGCTACTTTGATGAATTGGAATATTAAGCAAATGGATATTCAAACTGCTTTTCTAAATGGAAAACTAGAAAATGATATTTACATTTATCCTCCAAAAGGACTTAAAAATACTTCGATGCTAAAATTAAACAGAGCCTTATATGGACTGAAAGAATCGCCAAAGTTATGGAAAAACAGACTTAATGACTTTTTAAGGAACATAAATTTCGAAAGGTCACATTATGATTGCTGTTTATACTATAGCAAATCAGTATGGTTACTTGTATATGTTGATGACTTGTTGTTAATTGGGGAAGACAAGAAACTGGAAGAAGTAGCACTTGCATTAAAGCAGGAATTTGATGCAAAGGATTTAGGTGAAGTAAACAACTTTTTGGGTATGTCCATCAGCAGAACACAAAATGAGTTAGTCATAAAGCAAAAAAAATTATTGAAAAACTATTAAGTATATTCAATATGGAAAATTGCAATGGAACAAATATCCCAATGGTAACAGGATTTCAAATCGAATTGAATGAACACATAATAGATGTACCCTATCGTTCATTGATTGGCAGTCTGATGTATTTGGCTACGACATCCAGACCTGATATAGCATATTCAGTTTCCTATTTAAGTAGAAATCTAGATAAACCCACTATGCAAACGTGGAAAGCCGGTAAGAAAATATTGAGGTATTTACAACAAACGAAAGAACTGGGTCTAATCTATCAAAATGGAGAACTATCACTTGAAGCTTATTCAGATGCAGACTGGGCAACGGACAAGACCGACAGAAAAAGTGTAAGTGGATGTATAATCTTTTATGGTGGTAATCCAGTGAGTTGGTTTTCAAGGAAACAAAACTGTCGCTCTTTCTACGGCTGAAGCTGAATATATTGCTGCAGCTGCAACAGCTCAAGACTTAGTGAATGCAAAAGGTGTAGTGAGTGATTTAGGGATTAACTGTGATGCAAAGCTTCTATGTGATAATACTAGTGCCATCTTAATGTCCAAGAGTTTTGAAAATTCAAAGCGTGGTAAACATATTGATATTAGAAATCATTTCTTAAAGGAACTTGTAGATAAGAAAATTATTTCCATTCAATATATTTGTTCAAAAGAAAACATTGCAGATATGCTTACCAAAGCTCTGAATAAAAATGTATTCTGTAAGCTAAGAGAAAAAGCAAATATTGCTCAGTACGATTTTAACTATGATCGTTTAAATCGAGGGGGAGTGTTAGAATAATGTATACTCTGTGCTCCTTTTCTTTCTGTATAAATCATATAGGTAGCTATTATTATTACCTTAAAAGAAAAATAATAAGAAGTAATAATGTAAAAAATGACACAATAAGTCAAGTTAAATGTTATGTACAATGTATTAAGAAAACAGTGTTATGTTTCTAGTTATTAAAGGGTTTTAAAACGTATTTGGTTAATTAATATAATAATCAAAAGCATCCACGGATATCCTCAATCAATTACAGTTAGAAGCGCTACTGTGTCTACTTTAATATATATTTTTTAAATCAGCTCAATAGCACAATTATCTTTAGAGATATTACGCTAGAGACGTAAAAAAACATGTTTCAAGAAACAATCGATTTTTTCAGTTTTTTCGAAATAAAAAAGTTCACGACCACAATGTCGTAAAAAGTGGTTTCGTGTACACGGTCACTTAATTAAAGAAGTGCACTAGGTCTCGTTTGGTTCTACGCCAGTTTTTTTTTCTCTCGGAAACTAAGCGACTTTGCGGGCCAATTTTACTCGTCTATATCTATTTGGTTTAAAGTCTTTCGATGGCAGGCACAAGTACATGCAAGCTTGTAAATCCATGAGGCGTTATTAGTGTAGAATTCTGAGCTAAATATCCCACTTCGTTAAGATGTACTCTGCTGAGAAAAGAGATCGCGAGGTATGCTTCGCAAATTAAACGAGCAGAAAGTAGGGTAAATCGACGTAAGATGTCCATAGAGGAGAGTTGGCCAACGCAGATATTTCTTGAACTAAACACTAGATCGCGCTGCAACGCAGTAGTTATCTGCATCTGCATTGTGATTTGTTTGACCACTTGCGAGCGGAACTGTGCTAAATCCGACAAAAAAAAACGTAAGTATTAGGCAAATATTGTTTGGTAGTATGTTAGAAATTTATAAAGGTAACATTAAGAAGCTTAATACACTAGATTTGAGTGTCGTTTATTCAATTTCAACACGCTCACTGCATATGTAGACCCTCAGTTGCATTATAACCTCAAATTGGCGGCATTCACTATACACTGTCGTGAAAACTGGCTATGGCCATCCCACCTAGATAAATAGGAGAGAGATGGCCATGAATTTTCCGAGGAGACATGGCCATGTGGCCATCTCTCCTCAAGTGTATTTTAAAACGATAATATTAATAATAATTAATTATTTAGACACATTTTCTTATAGATGCCGAACAAATACGTCGGGAAAACAATATCCAGAGGGTCTGGACTGAAAGTAATTTAAAAGAAGCCATGAGTGCAGTAAATACACAAAATGCGTCGATAAGACAAGCAGCCACGGCATATGGTATTCCAAGAAAAACACTGGAAAGACGAGTTAATCCAAATAATGATAAAGTCTAATAAAACATTTTTGTGAGATAAAAGCTGTAATGTTACCACGATTCATCCGATGATGATTTAAATTATCTGAGTCTCAGCAACCATGGTATATAATAATTGAGGATGTCTCCTCCTTTATTTTGTGTTTGGAAAAAGTGACATAAACGGCAAGAGGCCACTTCAAGGTAAATGCGAAGGTCACTTTATTGATAAAACCTATTTCGTTACTTCGAAAAAAATGACTCGCCTTTGATAATACATAATAATACAGACATATAAAGTCTGGACGCAGCAAGTGCGTTATGGATGTGAATTTTCTTAAAATGTTTTTAATAGCAAATATGTCTCTTTAATGCAAGCAGGAACCAATTTGGTCACCGGTATAACCTATATAGTAGGAACAATGTACCATATTTTACCAACATAACTTGTTTGATAATGTAAAAAAAAATTCCGAAAATAAACTTAAAACATTTCCGAGAAAACTCGTTTCCTAGCTGACGAACCTTAGGTTAATAGCAAATTGCGTTATGGAATTTTGAAACGTTTAATGAAAATTCGCTACTAAAGCGCACTTACCGCGTCTCGATTTTTTTACAAACATGCATCATATTTCGATGAAAATTGCAAAAATTAAATAAGGAATGTTCAAAAAAAAAGTAAGTATCACCAACGAGTTATGGGCCATCCTGTGACTGTCAAAATAATTTTATAAGATGCAGCTCAAAACACCCTATAGGTAACGGATACAATTTCTTCTCAATCATATTGAGCTTTACCGTATAAATGCGTCACACTGTATATATGTAAACAGAAAGTAAACCCGGATATGGATTCTAGGGGGCCTAGTTTGCGCTCATTTGAAGAAATCTTAAAAAGCCGCGGTCTCCTCAAAAACGAATTTTTTCTATGAAAATTAGCTAAAAATTATAGACCGTTAAACCATAAATTTTACTAAAAGTACCTCCAAGGCAGCAGAGAAAGTGTCTATTTGAAATGAATTTTCTGGAAATATTTTATTAAAATGAAGGGCAATGATGATTTAAGCTGAAACTTGAGGGTTTGCAGAACACTCTTTACATAATCCGTATTTCTTTCAGATTATTTGCCTGCATGTTGCCAATTTTGACGATTAAAATCGCGACTTTTCACCTTTTGAAGAAAACCCAATTTTTTTTTTCTTTAAATGCCTCTAACTTTTTTGTCTTTAAACTTACAGACCAAAAGTTTTGTATATTGTCACCCTTATATATATATATATATATATATATATATATATATATATATATATATATATATATATATATATATATATATAATTGAAACTGACCCTGGATATGGGTTCTAGGGGGTCTAGTTCTCGCTCATTTGAAGAATTTTTTTCTAAATTCAAAAGTCGGGATCTCTTCGTTAGTGACTTTTTTAAAGAAACTTTACTCAAACAAGCACTTGTGAAGCCACGGAAAAAGTCTACGACTGTATTAAATATGGAACGGTTTGAATAAGTTAGGGCAAGAACAAGCAACCAGATATGCTATTCAAACTGAATTAAGTCTTAAAACTTACATCTCCTCTTTGTCTATTTATTTTTATACAAAAACTCGCTAAAAATTCATCCGAATAACAACAGTCTGATTAGATAACGGTAAAGTAAAATGAGACTAAAAAAATTGCAAAAAGTAAAGTCACTAACTAGGATTCGAACTCGTCGTGCAGGAGTCAATTGAATTTGATTATCCGATGTTCAGGGACTTAGGCCACTGAGTTATGCTCTACATGTGTCTACTAGCAACTATATCCCGTAATACACTGGTTCAATGTTTTAAAATTGACACAAAACCATTTCGATTTACAATAGATTTTTTGCTCATATTATAACGAAATCAAGGAAAATAACGACTTAGGTACATATCTAGGAGCTTGTTAGTCATTTCTTGTAGTATTTTTTACTCCTATTCGTACTCAATCAATTTTGAACTTTAAACTTTCTTGAATCAGATTTAATTAATTAAAAATTAAGTTACCTCTAACTTTTTCGTCTTTTAAGATAGAGATATGAATTTTGGTACACAGAAAGAAACCAGCTTACTAAATTTAGTTGCCCTTACTTTGTTATTTCCGGAGATATACATTTTTTTCAAAAGAAAACACCAAATGTTCCAGGAAAACCTGGGCCGATTTTCCTGACTAACGAACTTATCAAAGCTACTTGCAAAAGGAAGGTATGTGTCGAATTTGGATCATTATTGTTTGAGTTATCAATGTGATATATATATATATATATATATATATATATATATATATATATATATATATATATATATATATATCTATATATATATATATATATATATATATATATATATATATATATATATATATATATATATATATATATATATATATTATTGAATTTATAGTTTGTAAAAATTTTGTATATTGTATATTTTTAAATTATATGTGTGTAATTGTATTTTAGGTGTTAGGGATGTAATTAAAATGTATTTTTGGTGTAATAACTGTATTTTATAGCAAATTATGTATTTTATATTGAATAAATGTGTTTATTAATAAATGTTTGTTTGTTTTTAAAGTAAGTTTGTAAACAATTGACTGTTTTTGTATATAATTATGTTGGGCGCCTTTTGTTTTACTTATTATGATTGTAATATTAATGTATCAAAAATGTCTGTTTATTTTAGGACACTCGCTACACATATCTATACAGCAAACTAATATTTCTTCCAAATGTCAAATTATATTCGTGTTATAGCTCTTAGTCTATGGAATTTCCTTTATGGTATTATTGGATGTATAAATTTTAAATATATGTATATTATCCAGAGATATTCTAATGAAATAAATATTTACCTGTTCTTTTTTTGACTTATTTACCACGCCTATCTTTGAGTCTCCTTTTTCCACAGGGAATATTTTATTGTTGGATTCCTATATGTGAAACATTTGCAGCATCTATGGTGCTATTGCTGAACCTATTTTATTTTATTATATGCTTTCTGAGTCAATAGATGCACATGACAGAGGTTACAAGAGAAAAATACTATTAAAACTTTGTAAACATTTATTCTGAATTATTTAATTTTTTAATGAAATTATCTTTTAAAAAATATTCATTTACTTTAAAATTATTGGCCTTATTTTGGATCCGCTCTATTTCTTATTACTAAAAATTATGTCAGCTCTCAATTATGGTGGTTACAAATTTTGATTCTTATGATTTAAATGTGATGTTTAAAATTTGACTCTACTTTGAATTGACAAATCCAATTATTTTAATTTGTGATATCAGTTACTATAGTAACCTCGCTTTGCTAGGTTTCGTAACCAAGGAGATTAGATCTTAAAATGGTTGGTAGAACTTTTATCAGCTTACGTGAACTTCCGCGTAGCGCCCCCTTTTGGTATCTTTCTTCTCTTCTTATTCTCGAATTGTATTATTATACTTTGGAAAAATTGTTCCTAACTGTCATTTCCATTCCAAATTGACATGTTAATATACTAATAATCGATGTTTAAAAATTTGTTTGGAATTACACTGCTATTTTATTAATATTTGATGGAAAGTATCAGATTGAAAATTTTTGAGATAAAAAAAGATTGAAATTGTCATTAAATTATTAGATGGGACAATTTGGGTTAAAATATAAGACGGGGAAATTTGGCTTAAAGGTTTAGATTGATTAAATTTTTGGTATTAGAAAAATAAATAAAAAAATCTTTGGAAAAAAGTTTGAAAACAGGTTGAGGAAAAACAGGCGTCACTGGTCACAGACAACGTGGAACTTCAGAGCAGGGCAACTTTGCAGGGGATGGAAAACTAAGTGAGTAATAAGACTTTCCTTATTTATGTGATATATCTGCAACATCAACAGAGTGTGGCAAACATTCAAGCCATCATCTTTGTTTCACTTTCTACCATCAATAATATTGAGGTATATGTAGAGACATCTCTCAGCCGTAACGTCCAATATCACATCATCGCCGAAACCGAAAATCATCTACTGACTACGTGTATAAACTATACATTGAATCGCTAGGCCAAGCAGATGCCAGTAGATGTCGCTCTCGTGTAGTGCATAGTTTGAAAAGATCTGTATTTATATATGTATAGGTAATTTTAAAAATTTTAAGCAAGAAATACAGGCCTATAACTTTTAAGGGGGGAGTATCATAAGAAAGAGCTCTAAATTAAACAAAAAAATACATTGAAAATAGTAAGTAGCATTAGAATTTTGTCATTTGTTCTTTAATTGTAATAAATATTCAAGTTTGGTGATCATTTGAAACCTTTGCCTTATTTTGTTTTCTTTTATACATATATGAGTATTTGGGAGGAAAGAACTGAAATTAGATAGGGCAGAATATTTCGAAATTACAAAAAAAAACCAAAGGGGACTTGAACCCACTTGCTTACTAAGCTCCCTGAGGTGAGAGGCAGTTCATATATGTGATTGGTTGTTTTCTGTGTGTTAAACAGGTAAAAAAAATAAAAATACATTGAGTACATCCAGGTGTAAGTTACATACACAAATACATATATTTCATAATAACAACATTTACAACACATTTCACTAAACTTTACAGGAAAATAAAAGTTAAAAGCTAAGATACCTAAAATATAACTAAAAAAACTAAATATATATATATCAATTCTATATATTAAATTAAATTTAAAATCCATAGCTTATTACAAAAAAATTAACAATCGGCACCAAACGTGAGGACTTCGAAAGTCAGTGAATAAATAACTAACTATATCAATATATATATATATATATATATATATATATATATATATATATATATATATTATATATATATATATATATATATATAAATTGCAACTGACCCTGGATATGGGTTCTAGGGGGCCTAGTTCGCGGTCATTTGAAGAAATTTTTTCAAAATTCAAAAGTCGGGATCTCCTCATTAGTGAGGAGCCAACAAAAACGGAGGCACTGATTTTATGGAAGGCACGCAGGCTGAAGAGCTGCGCACTCCAGCACGGTGGAAATGAAATAAGAACAAAGAAGACGGTGAAATACCTGGGAGTCCATTTCGCGGAAGACGGAAACATGCAACACCACATAACACAAGCGGCCAAGAAGGCAGAGAAGACAATAATGGTGCTTGGAAGGCTTATGCCAAATGTAGGAGGACCAAGCAGCGCCAAACGGAAACTTCTTGCGTCCGTTGCACACTCAACGGTGCTATACGCTGCTCCAATATGGCAAAAGGCCATGAAATATAAAAAATACAACAACTTACTTCAAAACCTCCAAAGGAGGATGGCAATACCAGTGGCTAGCGCATATCGCACGGTCTCCACCGAAGCAATTCATCGCAGGAATGATACCAATTGACCTGCTGGTGGAAGAAAGAGCAAAGACATACGGTATAGATGGAGAAGTGGCAAAGAAGATGGGAAGAGGACATTGGAAGAGCTAAGTGGACAAAAAGGCTCAAAATAAACGTCAAAAAATGGACGCACCGTTGTCATGGACAAACATACTACTACATGACTAAATTTCTGAGTGGACACGGCTGCTTCGTGGCCTATTTGAAGAGATTTAAGCTCAGGAACACTAATAAGTGTTGGTATTGCGGAGGTACAGACACAGTAGAGCACACCTTCTTCGACTGTCAGAGGTGGGATAGACAGAGGGAGAGGCTGGTACTGGAAATCGGAGTAGAATTAACACCTGACAACATAGTGGACAACATGATGAAGAGCCAGACTACATGGGATAAAGTGCAGAATATCATCAACACAGTCCTGAGGCAGCAAGAAAGGGATTATAAGCCAATTAAGAACGAAAGAGGAGAATAGAAGAAAATAGACCCACGGTCGGTTTCAAGTAATGCATTGAAGTTCCAAACTGCTATGTGAAGAGGAGGAAATGGTTTAGTTGGTCGGTCCTCCAAGATGATGGAATCCAACACTGTCCGAAAGATATCGGCAGTCTATGAATATTACCGACCTCCTACTGTAAATAAATTACAAAAAAGGCCTTCGCCTCATGGCGCAAAACACAATTCCCCATTTCAAATACAAAGCAAGCAATGAACGGAAAAAAAAAACAATTGTGGTTTTGTGGAAACAGAAATGATTTAAATAACCAATTGTGGTTTTGTGGAAAAAGAAATCATTTGAATAAGTGGTCCCGAATTGCACAAAAAACAAACACATTGTTTTAATAAAATAAAGAAATTATAAGGTTTTGAAAAAGAACGCTTAAAGATCAAAAATCATCTTTGAAGGCGAATTCTGTTCTGAAAGCGAATTAGTCATGCATAACGGCTAATGAAAGATTAACACGTAAAGCAGAAATTTAGTTTTTGTTCCATACCTATGAAAATCTAATTTATCATTTTATACCTACAATATTTCTGTATCTTAATAAAGCTTGTTTTTTGTCAATTTTCGTCAAATTTGTTTATAATTTATTGTAAAATAATAGGGGGCCTGTCATTTGAAAAGTGAAAAGTAGACCCTACCATATTATATGATATCGGATAACGACTAAAATGCATGGAGAGTGCAAATATTTACTGGGATATACTGTATGTAATTTAATGTAAAAAGATTGGGAAAATAATTTCTTCTTATTACAAATCAATTCTCAATTTATTGCAAAATCATATCACACAAGACTAGACTTAACAACACACATCAACCACAATAAACCCCACACTACTGCTACCGTGTACTCTAAAGTTTGCAGCTTGCAGACATAAAAATATACAAGGTGTTACATAATTGAATGTCGATAAGTAAGGGCGTTGAAGACTCATTTTAAGAAAAAGTGTATGTAAACATAGGTCGGTTTTGGCTTTATTTTTGAACTACAACAATTTTATGAAAAAATATATTTTTTTATAACTGTGTCAACATATCAATGCAGGCAGTGGTTTAGTTTCAGATTCTATTTTAGGCACAAACGAACCTGTTTATATGAACTATTTTTGTTAAACTGATTAATAGATTAACCCCATGAATTATCGACATTCTATTATGTAGCAGCCTGTATAAAATTTGTTTACAATAAATGTTGCTAAGTCGACATCTAAACAAGTAACAATCTTGACTACAATAATATCATTTTGATCGAGAACAAAGTGTCCTACATTTAGTAATAAACAAATAACAAACAAAACATGAACACTAACAAAAAAGATTAAAGGTAAAATCTGAACAAAGGCAGGATCACTACCTCAGTGGTAAAACAAAGAACAAACGAAACATACTTTAGCAAAAGAAATCTTATAAAAATAAAACTAATAAAAAGTTTACGACAAAGGTAGCTCTTAGGCTATACCTGCTTTCGTAGTTAATTTAATTTGACATTTAGTTCCTTCTTTTTTTTTCATTCATCATCTAATATATGTTTCTCCTTCTCTCAAGAGATTTCAATCGACTATATTGTCTTCTACAGGTTTCATCTTTTTTTGCAACACGATTCTTTTGTACCATTCTGTTGTTTTCCAAGGCTAACTTATATCGGCCACACGACCTCTGTCAAGATAATAGTAAGTCTTTGTCTAACGTTGTATTAACCCTTTCGGTCATGGCGTATTCAATTAAATACATGAAAATTATAATCTTTTTAGCGTGATATCTGTAGAGCTCTATCCATTTAATAGTTTTCTATTTGTAGCAGATCCCTTTAGGTTGCCAGAAAAGAAATATATTGAAAAATTTGCGAGATATGTCAAAACGGAGAGATTGAAATGTTTAGGGATGTGCAAAATAAAGCTGGATTATACTTGTTACAAGAATATATTGTCTTATGTTCTGATTAAAATTATAGTATTCAATAGGCGTAGACTGAAAGACTATTTATTGATGACTTCATGTCTTACAAGACAGCTTAAAATGTAACCAGTTGCAGATACATTCGGGTGCGTTTAAGAGGCAAGAAATGTACAGTTGTAGCGCTTTTGATTGATGTATCAGTTAAAGAAACCATTCAGTACATGTTAGAAATTTGAAATGCTGGTGGGATTCCCAATAATAATCATTATGTATTTGGTTTAAAGTCTCTCGATGGCAGGCACAAGTACATGCGAGCTTGTAAATACATGAGGCGTTATTAGTGTAGAATTCTGAGCTAAATATCCTACTTCGTTAAGATGTACTCTGCTGAGACAAGAGATCGCGTATGATTGTCAAATTAAACGAGCAGAAAGTAGGGTAAATCGAGGTAAGATGGCTATAGAGGAGAGTTGGCCAACTCAAATAATTCTTGAACTACACACTAGATAGCGCTGCAGCGCAGTAGTTATTTGCATTGTGATTTGTTTGGCCACTTGCGATTCGACAAAAAACGTAAGGCCATATGGCCATCTCTCCTCAAGTGTATTTTAAAACGATAATATTAATAAGATTTAATTAATTAGACACATACTCTTATAGATGCCGAACAAATGCGTCAGAAAAACAATATCCAGAGGGTCCTGGGTTGAAAGTAATTTAAAAGAAGCAATGAATGCAGTAAATACACAGCCACGGCATATGGTATTCCAAGAAAAACACTGGAAAGACGAGTTAAAGAAAATAATGATAAAAAAGGGAAACTTGGACCATCTTCACTTTTTGAAATAGCAAATGAAGATCGTTTAGTTCGAGATATAAAAATGATGCAAAAAAGTGGATTCCCTTTAACGAGAAGTGACGTACGCCATATAGCCTACAAATTTGCAGTTCAACTAGAATTAAAGCATAAAGCATAAAAAGCTGGGTACGTGTGGTTTCATTCATTCCTTGAAAGACATCCTGATACCGCATTGAGAAAAGCAGAAGGCCTTTCTGTGGCGCGAAGCCAATCAATGAATAGAGATGTTGTAAGCAATTATTTCAAATTTTTGCAAAATATTTTAGAAGAAAACAACTTATTGGATAAACCAAAGAATATTTTCAATATGGACGAGTCGGGTTGAATAACCGTCCTGATAAAGTGCTTGCCGAATATTCACTCATATCGGCTGAAAAAGGTGAGACCGTTACTTTAGTCGCAAGCTGCAGCACGCAGAGGGAGTGTTTATACCACCGACTGTTACTATGAAAAGAAACAAGAATTGGCCGATAGTCTGCCACCAGGTGCCAAATTATTTATGTCACAAAAGTCAGCCTTTATGAACTCTAAATTATTCTTGCGATGGCTAAAAGAACAGTTTGTTACTAGAAAACCAGCCGCTAAACCTTACTGCTTCTTGATGGACACACCTCACATTCTACATGACTTGAAATGCTGGAATACGCAAGTAGTAATGACATAATAATTGTGTGCTTTCCTAGTCATTATACACACTATCTGCAACCGCTGGATCGGTGCGTATTTTAAGTCAGTAAATATGGCGTTTTATGAATGCTGTCAACTCTGGCTTAAACAACATCCAGGTAGACATATAACAAGGTACCATTTTGGCGAGCTATTTACAATGTCTTGGGGGAAATCTACTATTTTACAAAATGGGATTGCTGGGTTTAGAGCAACTGATATCCACCCATTCAACCCTAATGCGATTCCCGAGTACGCCTTTACAACATCTGATTTTCAGCATATTCGAACCCAAAGTGAACAACAAGAAACCAAAGAAATGTCGAACATAATCCAAGCAGTAAATTTTTAGATAACAGGTCTATACCAAGCAATACATAAACGAGTAACACCAAGTACTAGTACTGGCTTTGCCACTGGATCTATAAATGAAGGGACACCAATCACAAAATTGCTAACAGATCTGTGCCCAATACCCAGACCAGAAGCTGAGGCGGTACGAAAGAGATCTAAATATCTCTCAATGAGGGCTCTTGTTTTTGTGCTCACCAGCTGGCGCCACTGGCGGGTAAGGTCCTGTCAGTACTGAGTCTTGTCGCTGTCAAAAGTGTTTGTTAGCGTGGAACCACCCTATTAGGGTGTTATTTGTTATTTTAAACAATTCAAAACAACCAAATAAATAAAACATTGATTATGCCTCAATGTTGCGAAATACAGTTTTGTTCCGAAAAAAGATGTTTTAAGTTTCCGAAAGATAAAAGTCGTCTTAAACAGTGGTTGGTAGCGATTCGCACGGATAAATATCCCCCGCAATACATTCGCGTATTTGTAAAAACATTTTGATCCCGACGATTATGCGTCACCCAAGCAACCAGCTACACAAAATCGTAAGTAATACTCCTGATCGTTCACATTTTTCATTATGTTTATGCTTGCTTAAACACGACCTAACTTTGAAACATTTAACCATTTATCAGAAAGTACAGTGAGCCAGTTATTCACTAATTTCCTCATCTGTTACAATTTTGTTGAATATTTTTAGCTACTCCTTTGCTAAAGCAAACAGGGTGCCTAGTCGATATTCATGGAGCCGTGAAACCAAGGATTTAAAGGAAATTAACAAAAAACATGCGGAAAGAGCTCATCAGCGTCAAATAGGAAACGGGAGACTGCAACTGCAATACTTTGTTCAAATACAGATCAATGTAAATCTGAACAATATCTTGTAAGTAATATTGTTATTCTTATAAATTTATTACAAGCTGTTTCATTAGTGTCTGTTATTTGTGTTTGTAAGAATATTTGAGTGTGATTGCATAATTACATAAAACATTTTGAATTTAAGACTTTTGAACGAAAACCAACAGTGAAGCCAGAGAAGTAGTCTCCAAGTCTGTATGTAGTATGGACCAGTTTCACCAAGTAAGGGCAACAACAATCAATGAATGGACTTAAAGATAAACCTGATATAGTGCGATTTTACAGTGACAGCTACAATCATTTTATATTTGTTTTCAACCTTTTTGGAGATGAAGTGAACAATTAAAAATACTATCCATCATTGCAGCCAGCTTGAGGAAAACATACACTGACACCTTGTAATGAATTTTATTTAACACTCGTCAAATTGGGAAGAAATATGTCTTATACAGAGCTATCTTTTCATTTTGAAATAAGCAAAACTTCGGTAAGTAGGTACTTCATAACTTGGACTAATTACCTTTAGTGTAAGTTCAAGGATTTGAATGTATGGGTACCGAAGGAAACGATTGATGAAAATGTAATGTTTCAAAGGAAGATTAACACATGCACGGTTATTATAGCATATATAATGCTTGCCAATTTTAGGAGCAATATAATGTAAACATTCATTTGAAGTTTTAATATGTATGTAATGCTGCTAGGGAAGAAAATGGGCCAGGCCTGACAACTTACCTAGATGGTGATCCTGTCATCCATCACAATGTTCTTTTAATAATTAAATAAACATTATATGAAATTATGTGAACTTTAACATTCAAAATAGAAGTAAAAATAAAA
This sequence comes from Tillus elongatus, assembly GCA_964006375.1. Lineage (NCBI taxonomy): Eukaryota > Metazoa > Arthropoda > Insecta > Coleoptera > Cleridae > Tillus > Tillus elongatus. The sequence goes on from OZ023270.1 coordinate 30,949,828, forward strand.
CAACATAGGAACTTTTATTTGTACCTTTACCATTTCCTATCTAAATTATAACGGATGGCATACTTTGCAATACCTTTACTTAATACTTTTATTACATAAAAACACTATGTTAATCTCTATCGATTTATTATGAATCTAATTCTAATATTATCTTTGGTATATCCTTTTATTCACTGTGATATATCATGTCTATAAAAACTAATCAAAAAAGTAATTGGTAGTAAGTATATACCCTGGGTCTGTAAAGTAACGCATAAATTCAATAAAACTGAAAGTGAGATATATCAAAAACAGGTCCATTTTTATTTTAATAAATATGATAAAGAACCTCGGTGGTTCAGGGGTAAGAACGTGTGCCTCTGAACCGAAGGGTACTGGGTTCGATCCCAGGGTACTCCTTTCACTTTTTCAGTACAAACTGTAAAATTAACATCAACCGAGGTTCTGGCATTGTATTTGAATGTCAGCACGTTCCGCCCTTCGGAGGGGGCGTAAAGCCGTCGGTCCCGTGTCCATGCGATGTTGGGCACATTAAAGATCCCTACCCTCCTCACAGAAAGGCAGGGGTTCGCCAAAATTTCCGGAATAGTGAGGCGAAACTGCTCCCTGGCGTCGGTGGTTGGCCATAGTCGCGGAAATAGGTTGACGTTAAAGAAACAAAACACACACACACACACTTTATGATAAGTACACTTGAGGAACACAAATCAACACAGCACATATTTCAAAGACCTAACGATCGTTTTACTAACCAAGTTAGCGTCATCAGAGGATGAAAAATTCTAAATTAAAATCAACCGCTACTGTGTATTTATATCACACCTACGTAACGAACTAGTCCGAAATAAGTTGTAGTCGGTGACCATCGTCTGACTATTGTGTAAATACTTAAACGGAACGGGGTCGAAGAACTGCTTTAGTCTTCTGTTTGACAAATTTATGAGCTTTGATCTAATCTAAGCATAATGGGCTTAAAATGAAACGTTCCGAGATATTTAAGGAAGCTATACGTTCTTTTGATCTAGAAATTTCACTGTGTGAATATTGGATCAACTAAAGACACGTAAAAAAGAAAGTTCGACACTAGTTCTTCAGATTCATCAATAGACGTTCAGTATGCAAATGATTCCAATTCTGACATTTGCTGCATTTGTGGAGAGTTCCGCAGAAGCAGAGAGACGTGGTACCGTTCCACATTATGTGGCAAAACCAGTGCCTTTGCATTTGTGTGTGATTTCTGTTAGATTTTTGTAACCTGTCGGCATTATTATAAGAAATGTATCCTCCTCACTTATTTAGATGTGTTTTATTGTTCAAAGTCGACTATTACTTCAATAATTAGTATGGTCATCTCTCCTAAACTGAATGGCCATCTCTCCTATAGACCTTAAGGAGAGATTGCCAACAGGTAATAACTTTTACATCATCATATACGCGTTTAAGGTAAAATTCTGTCAACGTTGTCATGAAAAACGATTTGTTCATGAGGAGTACTTGATGTACACGTGTGCAGACCGTACTGCTTTGTAATGCTAAAGAGTAATCATTAGAACCAAAAACTGTGGCCAACTTCCCTCGAATTACCCTATGTGATTTAGCAGTATTCATGGGTCATGCTGACAAGATCCGTAAGGATTATTACGGAATGCCGCGTGTATACAGAGAGATACAAGAAATGACACAAATTTTGGAAAGTGCCCAAAAGAGTCTGTAAATGCATCTACATTGGGTAAGTAAATAAAAACATATTTTATTTGCATTGCCTAAAATAATAGAAAACTAGAAGCTCCATCTCTTAAAAAAAATTTTGAATGAAATTCTTGCTTCTTACTGAGCTGTAGCAGAATCTCATTTTCACAGGTATTTTTATTAGATGATCACTCCTCCCAGAAAGATCATAACATATCCAAATGAGATCAGAAATAATTTTTGCACAACTTATATCTCTTCAGAAACAAGTGATAATGACTAACCAGAACCGTTACATAGGCCATATGAATTCTGTAAGTATCTTTTAACAGTTAAAAAAATCATAAATGATCTTTTGAGAGTGTGATTTTCCTTTACATTCAACTATAATTTAAACTTTTGCCAGTTTGATTTATCTAAGCTGTAATTTAACACACAAGTTAAAGACTATGCTATAGTATACAGAGACCTTACAATTTTAGATTCATGTATGATCATGGCAAGCTCCAGTCATCCTGGTGAAGTAAAGACATTTTTTAAATTTCATAATATTGTTTCTCACCAATATTGCTTTTACTGCTGCTACCACTGCTTCTACTACACTCCTACTACCACAAAAAAAACTGTGAAACATGGAAGATGTGTGACTAACAAAAAGACAGAAGGCAGCCCAAAAACGTGGTCACCGGCTTTCACTGTAGAGATAGAGGATAAACAGGCAGATTTTCAAAGGCGTCAAAATACACTGTCGCGGACTCTCGTTGCGTAGACGGCAAACAACCAGGCGGATCCTCAAAGGAGGAGCTCAAAAACGCGGTCGCCGCCTTTCACTGCAGATACAGCAGACAACAATCAGGAGGACCCATTTGGGGCGATAGCAAAAAAAAGACAATGTAATATATGTATCAATTTTTGGTGCCACACAAGGCGGAGAAATAAGACCTTTCAAGAGAAGAGATTTCCTCGGACGCAGTCCGCCAAGAAGATCTTTATCTTGGACAGAAGGTGGGGCAGAGGTGACTGAGGAGCACTTTAGCAAATAAAAGAGCAACTTTGTCTTAACCAACGATCAGAGATACTAAAAGAAAGAGAGTGGAAACACTAGACAGACAAGATCGGCATTAGAAACACTCCATCATGCCCATGTTACAATACTTTACTTGGAGATCTCAATCATATGTTAGATTGATCAGTTTTTGACAGGGTTCCCACCAAAAACAGCGTATCAATTTCCCTGACTTTTCCCTGATTTCCCTGACTTGCCAAAACGTATTTTCCTGACTGTGATCTTCTACAATCTACCCCCGACACTACTAAGTGAATACTACGGTAGGCCTTCGCCTCATGGCGGAAAACAATTCCCCATTTCAAATACAAAGCAAGTTTTGTGGAAAAGAAATTATGTAAATAACCAATTGTGGTTTTGTGGAAAAAGAAATCATTTGAATAAGTGGTTCCGAATTGCACAAAAAACAAACACATTGTTTTAATAAAATAAAGAAATTATAAGGTTTTGAAAAAGAACGCTTAAAGATCAAAAATTATCTTTCAAGGCGAATTCTGCTGTGAAAGCGAATTTAGTCATGCATAACGGCTAATGAAATATTAACATGTAAAGCAGAAATTTAGTTTTTGTTCCATACCTATGAAAATATAATTTATAATTTCATACCTACAATATTTCGATATCTTAATAAAACTTGTTTTTCAATGTTTTTTGTCAATTTTCGTCGAAACTTTTTATAATTTATTGTAAAATAATAGGGGGCCTGTCATTTGAAAACTCAAAAGTAGACCCTCCCATATTATATGATATCGGATAACGACTAAAATGCATGGAGAGTGCAAATATATACTGGGATATACTGTATCTAATTAAATGTGAAAAAGATTGGGAAAAATAATTTCTTCTTATTACAAATCAATTCTCAATTTATTGCAAAACAATATCACACAAGACTAGACTTAACAACACACATTAACAACAATAGACCCCACAGATACTGCTACCGTGTACTCTAAAGTTTGCTGTTTGCAGGCATAAAAATATACAAGATGTTACATAATTGAATGTCGATAAGGGGGTTTTAAAAAAAAGTGTATGTAAACATAGCTCGGTTTTAGCTTTATTTTTGAACTACAGGGAGTGAACAATTTGATGAAATTTTTTTTTTTATAACTGTCAACATGTCAATGCAGACAGTGGTTTAATTTAAGATTGTATTTTAGGTACAAACAGACCTGTTTATATTAACTATTTTTATTAAAGTGATTAATAGATTAACCCCATGAATTATCGACATTCTATTATGTAGCAGCCTGTATAAAATTTGTTTACATTAAATGTTGGTAAGTCTACATATAAACAAGTAACATTATTGACTAAAATAATATCATTTTGATCGAGAACAAAGTGTCTTACATTTAGTAATAAACAAAGAACAAACAAAACATTCTGTGTCATTCTGTCGTTTTTCAAGGCTAACTTATATGGGCCACACGACCTCTGGCAAGATTATAGTAAGTCTTTATCTAAAGTTATATTAAACCTTTCGGTCATGGCGTATTTAATTAAATACATGAAAATTATAATCTTTTTAACGTGATATCTGCAGAGCTTTATCCATTTAATCGTTTTCTATTTGTAGCAGATCCCTTTGGGTTGCCAGAAAAGAAATATATTGAAAAATTTGCGAGATATGTCAAAACAGAGAGATTGAAATGTTTAGAGATGTGCAAAAGAAAGCTGGATTATACTTGTTACAAGAATATATTGTCTAATGTTCTGATTGAAATTATAGTCTCCAATAGGCGTAGACTGAAGGACTATTTATTGATGACTTCATGTCTTACAAGACAGCTTAAAATGTAACCAGTTGCAGATACATTCGTGTGCGTTTAAGAGGCAAGAAATGTACAGATGTAGCGCTTTTGATTGATGGATCACTTAAAAAAACCATTCAGTACATGTTAGAAATTTGAAATGCTGGTGGGATTCCCGATAATAATCATTATGTATTTGGTTTAAAGTCTTTCGATGGCAGGCACAAGTACATGCGAGCTTGTGAAGGCATGAGGCGTTATTAGTGTAGAATTCTGAGCTTCATATACCACTTCGTTAAGATGTACTCTGCTGAGAAAAGAGATCGCGACGTATGCTTCGTAAATTAAACGAGCAGAAAGTAGGGTAAATCGAGGTAAGATGGCCATAGATGAGAGTTGGCCAACTCAAATATTTCTTGAACTACACACTATATCGCGCTGCGACGTAGTAGTTATCTGCATTGTGATTTGTTTGACCAGTTGCGAACGGAATTGTGCTAAATTCGACAAAAAAACAACGTAAATGTTAGGCAAATATTGTTGGGTAGTATGTTAAACATTTACAAAGGTAACATTAAGACGCTTAATACACTAAATTTGAGTGTAGTTTATTCAATTTTGATACGCTCACTGCATATGAAGACCCTTAGTTGCACCTCAAATTGGCGGCATTCACTATACACTGTCGTGAAAACTGGCTATGGCCATCTCACCTAGATAAATAGGAGAGAGATGGCCATACATTTTCCGATGAGATATGGCCATATGTATTTTAAAACGATAATATTAATAATAATTAATTAATTAGACACATTCTCTTATAGATGCCGAAGAAATACGTCAGACAAACAATATCCAGATGGTCCTGGATTGAAAGTAATTTAAAAGAAGCCATGAATGCAGTTAATAGACAAAATGCGTCGATAAGACAAGCACCCACGGCATATGGTATTCCAAGAAAAACACTGGCAAGACGAGTTAAACAAAATAATGATAAATAATGGAAACTTGGACCATCTTCACTTTTTGGAATAGAAAATGAAGATCGTTTAGTTCGACATATAAAAATAATGCAAAAAAGTGGAGTCCCTTCAACGAGAAGTGAGTTACGCCTTATAGCCTACAAATTTGCAGTTCAACTAGAATTAAAGCACAAATTTGACGACAAAGAGGAAAACGTTGGGTACGTGTGGTTGCATTCATTCCTTGAAAGACATCCTGATATCGCATTGAGAAAAACAGAAGTCCTTTCTTTGGCGCGAAGCCAATCAATGAATAGAGATGTTGTAACAGTATAAATAGAATAGCTAAACAACTAAGCTAGTTTGGACGTATTTGTGGTTCCTCATCTGCTTTGCACAAAGAATTATTGGCGACGACCGTGGTTATTTCTTCTGGATATCCCTCGTATAAGGAATAGGATTGAGATCTTTCGTTAAATTAGTGATATTTGTACTACCCCTGGTATATCGTGCCGGCTTACACGCTTGCGTTGCCGTTGCCGGTAGTTCGAAAAGGGTCCGCATGTTGAGAAGGATAGATGGCTCGGGACGTATGAAATGCGAGTGAGAGCGAAGGTGTGGCGGTACCTGTTTTCAAGTAAGAGACGTGAATGCGCCGGAGGTTTCGGGAGAGATTTTTGGTTGGTCATTGTGGAAGTTAAAACGTGGTTCGTTCTGAGAGGCAAGTTGGATATTAATTATCCCCCTTGGTGGATTTAAATTGCGCTCAGAACACATCTACAGTCTTGTTGGTGATATCGTAAGTTGCGTAATTGATGTTGAAGGCTGTAGATACACCCGTTTGAGGGGATTTAAGGACCACATTGGTGTTGTCACGTGTTGGAGTTCGTTTCCCTCTTTGGAGGGTCCTTGTACCGGCTGGATACTCCTTGTGCCGGCTAGCTTCTCCTTGTACCGGATGGCAATCCTTGTGCAGGATAGATTCTCCTAGTGCAGGGTAATCCTTGTGCAGGGCAGTCCTTGTGTAGGGCAATTTTTGTGCTGGACAGCGAAATCCTTGTGTTAGGCAGACATTATTGTATTGGGCAATACCTTTGGCAACTTCACCTATCGTAATTTTGAGTGGAAAAGTATATGGCTATTGAATTAAATGGAGTTTATGTGCTAGTCAAGAGCAGTGATAATTCCTGTCAGCTGTGAAACCTGGAATTTATGAATTAGGATCTCAGTGAGAAGGTCTTCCCTTTCGTTGTCGCATTGCTTTCCGTTGTTGCATTATTCCCGTGGTTGCAGTCCCGTACCCCTAAAGGCCTTGGTTGGTATGGAAATTGGTGGTAATTAGATGGCCTAGAAGTCCAGGAATTTCAAGTAAGAATTTTCCGTTTTGTGATAACGAATAAAGTGATAAGAGACAATCTTGATAAGTTACATTTTTAAATATTCATCTGTGTTAAATTTGCTAAAATCGAACTGAGTTTATTTTATTTAAACTTCACTAAATGTGGTACAGATTTTTATAAGACCATTATTAATATAATTGCTTCACTTTTGATAGTACCATTAGTATCATATATTGTTAGCATTAGTCAAGCTTATTGATTATTCTTTGGGACTTGATCTTTAATCAGGCCACTTACCTTAATTAACGTGTAATTAAGTAATATTTGGGGAAATAAGTTGTGAGCTTTGCGTGCACGAAAAGTGGAATTTTCCGTAGAACAAATATAGTTTGGAGCACATTCATATATATACTCAGTAAAGATCTGGATTATTTGGTAGTAAGCCATTTTAGTTACATTATAGAGACTTTTTATTTTATTTTAGATCAGAATTTTAGAACAACTTTTAATAAATTCTTGTATGCCAAAGAAGCTTAATAAAAGCCCGTATTTTATCATATTTTAGGTGTGTTTTGGTTTTGTGTTTGTGTTTTCTTTTCAGGGCTGTTGATAGATTAGATCCTTACCGTTATCTTTACTTGTGGGTCTATGAGACCATACCGTTCCGAACTTTAGTTTGTGTTATCATAATTAGAACTCCCTTGTAGCTTCCTGTGCTCGATTGGGGTTGGCTATAGTTGCCAGTGTGATCCAAGAATTCTTGGTTGTGTTGGATCTGGGCAAGGAAGCATATTAGTGAACATCTTATTAGAATATCCGGGAGTGGAGGTTAAACAATCAAGTGGCGCCCCTAATTAACATCTTATTTTAACCCACGCCCATCTCCACTGTATAAAAGCTGGCGGCCCTCTAACTTCCCGGTAACTTAGCTTATGCCAATGACAAATTAGATTTGTGGATAGGTTAGGAATTATTTGAGCATTTGTCATCTGGTATAAAAGGAAGCGCGGCGGCGTCATAATGTTGTAAGCAATTACTTCAAATCTTTGTAAAATATTTTAGAAGAAAACAACTTATTGGATGAACCAAAGAATATTTTCAATATGAACGAGTCGGGTTTGCAGTTGAATAACCATCCTGATAAAGTGCTTGCCGAAAGAAGCTCAAAAAGTGTTTACTCACTCACATCGGCTGAAAAAGGTGAGACTATTACTTTAGTCGCAAGCTGCAGCACCAGAGGGAGTGTTTCTACCACAGACTGTTACTATGAAAGGAAAAAACTTTAAACAAGAGTTGCCCGATAGTCTGCCACCAGGTGCCAAATTATTTATATCACAAGAGTCAACCTATATGAACTCTGACCAATTTTTAAAATTACCGAGAAGAAATCGGGAAAAAAGGAAACTGCCACCAGTCGTATGAGCATAGATGCATAGCATATCAGACACACTAGTAAGTTTTACTATTGTGTTTGCAGACACGACTGAGTTACAGCAAGTTTTGTAGTGGGTAGTTTCGCAGACACCCAGGGTACCCAGCGACCTGGAAAACCGGGAAAACCGGAAAAAATCAGGAAATTTGAAATACCTCCTAAAATGGCAGGGAAATTTGTGATTTTACTTAAATGTAATGGAAATCATCCAGCAAACCTGGAAATTATATATCTGTAAAATTTCGTCATTCGCAGAATCATTTTTATTTTGATTTTATATTATATTGTATAATTTTTGTCATGTAAATATTTTTCTCTCACCTAGGGAAATATATCAACAGTGGCGGCAGCGCATATCTCATGTCACATACGCCCATGCAAATGTAGCGTATTCTATCTTAAATATGTCTCATTCGTTCATCTCACTGGAAGGTTCCTCAAATGCAAATGCATTCTAGTTATTGCCGGAATTGTGCTGCGCTGTGAATGTGTATTCTATTTTGACCTTTATGGTTATGTAACATAGAGTTAAAGTTGGAGTGAAAATATTTAGCAGTTGTATTATAGTCCGTGTAAACAATATTTTTTGCGTTGGTTTTTTATAGTTTTATTTTCATTCCTTTGCTGTATTCTGCTCCTGTAACCTGTTTCTATTTCTATTCCAAAATAATTATAAACACAGTACACAGCTTTCGGATTATTAGTTTATTATCCTGTACTGGCACTGGCTGGGCTATAACCATAATAGAATAGGTACAGCGCATATCACATGTCACATGCCCCATGTAAATGTAGCGTCTTCTACATCTATCTTAAACATGTCTCATTCGTTCATTTCACTGGAATGTTCCTCAAATCCAAATGCATTCTAGTTATTGCCGAGATAGAGCTGCGCTGTGAATGTGTATTCTATTTTGACCTTTATGGTTATGTAACATAGAGTTAAAGTTGGAGTGAAAATATTTAGCAGTTGTATTCTGGCCCGTGTAAAGAATATTTTTTGCGTTGGTTTTTTATAGTTTCATTTTTATTCCTTTGCTGTATCCTGCTCCTGTAACCTGTTTCTATTTCTATTCCACAATAATTATAAACACAGTACACATTTTACGGATTATTTGTTTATTATCCTGTACTGGGACTGGCTGAGCTATAACCATAATAGGTACAGCGCATATCACATGTCACATGCGCCCATGTAAATGTAGCGTCTTCTTCGTCTATCTTAAACATGTCTAATTCGTTCATCTCAATGGAAAGTTCCACAAATGCAAATGCATTCTATTTATTGCCGGGCTAGTGCTGGGCTATGAATGTGTATTCTATTTTGACCTTTATGGTTATGTAACATAGAGTTAAAGTTGGAGTGAAAATATTTAGCAGTTGTATTCTGGCCCGTGTAAACAATATTTTTTGCGTTGGTTTTTTATAGTTTCATTTTCATTCCTTTGCTGTATCCTGCTCCTGTAACCTGTTCCTATTTCTATTCCACAATAATTATAAACACAGTACACAGTTTACGGATTATTAGTTTATTATTCTGTACTGGCACTGGCTGGGCTATAACCATAATAGCTACAACGCACATCACATGTCACATGCGCCCATGTAAATGTAGCGTCTTCTTCGTCTATCTTAAACACGTCTAATTCGTTCATCTCACTGGAAGGTTCCTCAAATTCAAATGCATTCTAGTTATTGCCGGGCTAGTGCTGCGCTATGAATGTGTATTCTATTTTGACCTTTATGGTTATGTAACATAGAGTTAAAGTTGGAGTGAAAATATTTAGCAGTTGTATTCTGGCCCGTGTAAACAATATTTTTGCGTTGGTTTTTTATTCCACAATTTACGGTTTATTAGTTTATTATCCTGTACTGGCACGGGCTGGACTATAACCATAATAGGTACCTATACCATAATAATAATTAATAAAGACAAAACAAATAAGTGAAGTTTGGTTGAGTTAATTTGAAAGTTTTTTCTAATTCTTGTTTGTATATCGATTGATAATTTAACATACAAGGGGTGGGCTATAACGCGCTCCTGACTCCTGATTCGCGAATGTGAAAGTGAAAGCAGTAAAGCGTGAAGCCAGCAACCTCAGAAAGGTTAGAATTAAATAATTATTCGGTCTGTGTAGTCCAGTCAAAACAATGTTTAACTTCCTGAAAAATCCGGAAGTTTTGAAACTTGGCATACTTCTTTAAAGGTACGTAAGAATGAATATACCGAAAGTCCTCACGAATATGAGGCGAGCTCTAGCGGCAATTTGCGAAAATAGGGCACTTTCTTTGGTTTTTCGTTAATATCTCGAGAACCGTTGGTAGGAGGCAAATGTTGATTATATACATAATTAAGGCTTATCAAATTTTCTACAAAAATAATTCTATACATTTTTCTTGTATTCCCAATGGTTCCCGAGTTATAGGTGGTAAAATAGAGCGTTTTGTGAAAAAACACGTTCGGGCGGGGCAATATGGCATTTCTAATATGTGACAATAATAAGTTACTAAATTAAATATAGTACTTACAATGCCTACTCCGACGAGCCGAAGGTACAAAACAAAAAGATCAGTTGACATACACTTTGGAGAGAAAACAGTAGTAATAGTGAAACAGGATGATTTTCTTTCTAATAATAAATCGAGACTAATTTCATTCCTCATAATTGCCCTTACCATCCATGGAGTTCAAACAGAACAAGCATCCAGTGATGCTGACACATTGATCGTCCGGAGAGCACTCATGAAATCGTTCACTTGTGACAAAGTAGCAATAGTAGGTGAAGATGTAGATCTTCTTGTTATCCTCATGGCCTTAACTCCGGCTGAACAAAACATATTATTAGTGAAACCAAGCCATGAAAAAGTAGCAAGGAAAGTATATTCAAGCCAGCAATCAGCAACTGCAAACTTTGGAAATGAAGGACAGCATACTTCTTGTACATGCATTCAGCGGATGCGATACGACTTCAGCTGCATATCGAAAAGGAAAACTTTCCTGTTTAAGAAACAAGCTGCTCATCCCATGAGGCTGTAGCTGCTGCTGGAAACAAAATATTCCTTGCATTGTACAATGCGCCTAGGAAGCACACCTCTCTTAACATGCACCGTTACAATGCTTTCACCAAATCTGTATCCAAAGCTAAACCCGACCTTTCTGCTCTGCCGTCCACAGAAGGAGCAGCAAGACAGCATGCTTTTCGAGTGTACCACCAAATTCCATTTTGGTTTGGGAATGAACTTTCTCCTGTACAGTGGGGTTGGAAGATGGAAAGCGATCGGCTCATCCCTGTGACAACAGAGGATCCAGCAGCACCTGACGCTGTCCCTAACCTCATTGCATGTGTACAACTGGATGTGGGAACAGATGTGGCTGTCGGAAGGCAGGAATAATGTGTACAAGCATTTGTCACAACTGCCATGGCGAATGCTTGAATGGTGTTACTTCCAACCTCGAAGAAGACTTTGATGACCCTGATGATCCCGATGTCATAAATCTTGAAGAAGCAGATTATTCAGTGCAAATAACAAACACTGAACATTTGGTACATAAAGATCAAAGCAATGTGTTTGCTGGAACCAAAGGTCAGGTGAGATTGCACATTTGTATTTTTTTATTATTTATTTACATTACAATAGTATACATAAATCGGTTGTCATGTTCATGCGTTGTTTTACTGGTCGCTTATTACTTTATTATATTTACTTCTTTTGTATTATTTATTTCTTATATACTTTCTTTTACTTACATGTTTTTATTTGTATAATGATTCTCTCACACCTTCATCTCATGCATACTTACCTATTGTTTCAGGCAGCAAGTGTAGAAGCTGGCCAAGATAAACAAATTGCAGGGCCTTCTACCAAGAGGCGATTCAGAGCTGATTGATTTTTCTCTACAAAATTTTCCTTTGAATACCCTTACCATTTTTTGTTCATATATTTCATTGTTTAATATACCTACATCATGTGCCTCATCAATATACATCATAAGTAACATACATCATGTGCTTTTTATACAAAGTTGTGAAGTTTCTCTCCTCAATTATCCCTAGTATACAAAAATGTAGGTAAACCATTGTCAAATATTATTAGAAATGCCATATTGTACCGCCTGGCGTGGTTTTTCACAAAACGCTCTCTTTTAGCGCCTATAACTCGGGAATCATTGGGAATACGAGAAAAATGTATATAATCATTTTTGTAGTAAATTTGATAAGCCTTAATTATGTATATAATCACCTTTTGCCTCCGACGAACGGTGCTCGAGATACTAACGAAAAACTAAAGAAATGGCCCTATTTTCGCTAATTGTCGCTAGAGCTCGCCTCATATTCATGAGGACTTTCGGTATATTCATTCTTAGGTACGTCTAAATAAGTGTGCGAAGTTTCAAAACTTTCGGATTTTTCAGGGGGCTGGGTCATTTTTTGAGGTTTTTTGACTGGAGTAGTGTTACTATACATGTTATGATAGTTATGTCTAAAGGTAGCCATGTGATTGCCACTTTTACCGGACCTGTTCAGGTTAATTTTTAATATCACCGTAGAATATTGATATAGGTATTATACCTGTGTTGTGTGTTTTTGTTTCTTTAACGTCGGCCTATTTCCGCGACTATGGCCAATCACCGACGCCAGGGAGCAGTTTCACCTCACTATCATGGGAATTTTGCCGAACCCCCGCCTTTCTGTAAGGAGGGTAGGGATCTTTAACGTGCCCAACATGTCATGGACACGAGACCGACGGCTTTACGCCCCCTCCGGAGGGCGGAACGTGCAGACATTCAACTTGCTCAAATACAATGCCAGAACCTCGGTTGATGTTAATTTTACAGTTTGTACTGAAAAAGTGAAAGGAGTACGCTGGGATCGAACCCAGTACCCTTCTGTTCAGAGGCACACGTTCTTACCCCTGAACCACCGAGATTCAGGTATTATACCTAATGCTGTGTAATATTAATATTAGGGTTACTTTTGACTAATTGATAGTCATTAGTTTATGCCTTTAATTTTTTTCTGAATGCGACCGGTAGTGGCCTTGAAATTTCACTATATTGACTATTCTGCAGTTTGATAGACATTTCCTAATTTAATATTTAATGTTAGTTTTGAAATCGGTTATTATTTTGTAGATATTCAATCATGAGAAATCGAAGAAAGACAATTTTTAATCCAGATTGGATTAATAAAATCCTGAATCAACACTGGGCTACAATTTTCAATCCAGATTGGATTAATCCAATCGTAAATCAACACTGGGCTCAAACATTTTCTGCAGTTCCTGGTGACATTTTTAAGGTGTTTTGTGTATTTTTCAATAAGGCTTTTGATCTTAGTAATATGGACAGACAGGCGTTAGTCAGTCATGAAAAAGGAAAAATTCATTTGAGAAACGTTAAGGCTAAGAAAGCTAACAACAAAATAGAAGCTTTTGAAACACTTAGTCAAAATATAGAGATAGAAAGATTAGAATCATCAAGTTCAACAGATGATGGAAAGAATAAGAAACCAAATCTTATAGATAATTTTCTTCTTGGTCCTAAAAGTATTGATGCAGAAATTATGTGGTGCTTAAGTATCTGTTACCAGAATCTCAGCTTTAATTCTTGCACAAATATCATACCAATTTTTAAGAAGATGATTCCGGATAGTGAAATCGCAACAAATATGTCACTTGGATACACTAAAGCAGCTTACGTGACATTGTATGGCTGTGCTCCTTATTTTAAGGCAACTTTGGAAGATTTGCTAGCTGAAAATGAAAATTACACAATTTGCTTTGATGAAGCACTGAATAAAATTGCTCAACGAGATCAAATGGATATACATGTAAGGTTTTTTAATGATGAAACAGGTGAAGTGGTAACTAGACACTTCAACTCAATTTTCGTGAATTATACAACCGCAGAAGATATTCTAGCATATTTTTTAAAAGGAATTGCGCCATTATAAACACGTAGAATTTTGCAGGTAGGTTGAGTGGATTTTAATTTATTATTTGACTTGATGTTCAGTTTAGTAATAGTATAATGCTAGATTTTTTTGTTTCATTAAACTGAATCAAGATTACAGTGGCACTGTATTTGTTTTTTCAGATTTCGATGGATGGTCCACATGTGAACTTGAAGCTTTTTAAGCAGTCGCAATGTTAAGCTGCCGGCAAAGAACTCATAGAAATAGGATCGTGTGGTATCCATATTGTACATGGAGCATTTCAAACAGGTCATAAAGCTGATGGTAGGAGTCTGAATGAGACACTGCGAGGTATTTATAACCTTTTCAAAGATTCCCCAAAAAGAAGGGCTGCTTTTTCTGCGTTGACAAAATACAATAAGTTTCCAAAAAATTATGTGTTACAAGATGGGTGGAAAGTGCTGCTGCTGCAAACAGAGCGCTAGAAATAATCGATTGTATAAAATTATATGTATATATATGATAAAAATACAAAATTGCCCTTAAATTTTTCAGTGAAACAAATCAAATCTTCACTGAATGACAAATTGTTAAAACCTAAACTGGCCTTTTTTGCTAGTATAGCCGAGTTTCTGAAGACATTTTTAAAAAAGTATCAAACTGACAGACCAATGGTACTTTTTTACTCAAAGACATGGAGTATTTAGAAAGGACTATGACAAAAAAGTTTTTTTCAATTGATGTTGTCAAATGGAAATTATTGTTGTTGTTGTTGTTCATATATGATTGCTGCGGCTTTTTGCCATTAGCACATATTTCCAGTTTGGTTAGCCGTAAAGCATTTCCAGCTCAACAGTTTATCTATATTCGATATATACACATATGCACACATATACACATATGCACACATACACACATATATACACGAATATATACATATATACCGCAATATCGGATCATCCTGTGTAGGTGTATATTACACGTATTGTTCATTTATTCTATGAATTTATTAAATAAATATTTTGTATTATTCCTATTTTCTCTTTTTTCATTTTAATACACATTTATATACATATATACAACTTTTTTTTCATAATTTTTTTTATAGATATTTATTTTTATTACTTAACCTACAGGAAATGCCCAAGGGACACAAATTTTCATGCCAAGCAGTCTGCCAAGGCAACTTTAAAGACGAACAGGAAGACTTCTATAAGATAAGGTGTACATAAGGGGTAGAACAAATGGATTGCTTACCTAATTTAGTTATGAATATGTTTTATATTAGTCTAACATGGATATATACATCTACACCTATGTTTACTTACAGACTTAAACCCAGCCTGTGTATGTGGTCAATTAGGATTTTATATATTTCTATATTTTTCATTTCCAATAACTGAGTAATGCAAAATGGTTTCTGTATGAAATTTAGGTTAATAATAATTTAAAAAATTGTTTCAATTATGTTTTGTTTATTACTACATTCTAGTAAGACATGCTGTGCATCACCCACCTCTCCACACACACAGAGTGGGTTTTCTGTAAGACCTATTCTATATTTATAGCTAGGGAACAGAGCATGGTTAAACCTTAATCTACATATTATCATTACAAAATGTTTTTGATAATAGCAATTGCTAAACCAGGGTACTTTGGGTAGATTAGGCTGAATATCTCTGTAATATTTTGCTTTTGTCTCATTATTATATTGTTCCTCCCAAATTTTGTTACTATATTTTGACCCTATTGACAACAAATCTTCTACTGGACAGAGATATTCAGTTAACTAACCCACTTCCAGCGCCCTTTTTGCTAAGTTATCCACAATTTCATTTTGGACAATACCACAGCGGCCTTTGATCCACATAAATCTTACGCTTTTGTTATCTAAGAGTAAATTATGTAAGCATTTGGCTAGTTCTCCAAATAAGTAGTTATTTGAACTGTGGTTTCTTAGGTTTTCAATTTTCTGCAGAACACTTTTGCAGTCTGTGATTATTACAAAATGAGTATCGTCCTTACTAGTGGCATATTTTAAGGCTTCTATGATTGCTATTAACTCTGCAGTATAGTTTGACATATTCTTGTTTAATTTAAAGGTTTTAAAATTAGAATTTATTACTTCAAAAAAAGCACATGCGGTTTCATCTGTAAAAATTTGACAGCTATTCTGTTGGACAAGTTTTCTGTAGTCTTCTCGAAATATTTGGTTTCTTAGCTGCTGAGGAAAGTAAGAGTAATCTTGCAGGTAGTCAATTTTTAGATTTTGAAATACTTCGTTATGCATTTGAGATATGGCTGTATATGATAGGTGTACATTCTAATCCAGTATCTATGCCTTTGTGTAAGTTCATGTAGGTTACCTAGCTTCAGTAGTATCGGGCTGTTTTTTGCATGCAACTTTAACATAAATCTTATGCATATCACTTTCCTTCTAAGCTGAAAAGGCATCTCACAACATTCTGCCAACAAGTTATTTACAGGGGTACTTCTAAGTGCTCCCAAAGCAAACCTTAAACATTTATTCTGAACAATGTTGATTTTATTTAAATGGGTTTTTGCCGCTTGATCATATAAAAATGAGCCGTAGTCAAACAATGCTCTTATAAATGATCTATATATTATCAAGGCTATGTTAGTGTCGGCGCCCCATTTTGTATGACAGGCCATACGAAGAATATTCATTGCTTTTTCTGCCCTTGTTGTCAAATGTTGAATATGGTCTATCCAAAGTAATTTCTTGTCTAAAAACTTGTCCAAAAAGCAAACCTTGTCTTTAACAGGGAATTCTATATCGTTGACCTTGACATTAATAGGTAATGGCTGTCTCTTGCGGGTAAAGATGCATATCTGACTTTTTGTAGTTGATATATCCATATTATTATTTAGAATCTATTGATGTAGTTGTGTGATAGCTTCTGTTACTTCTTTGATTCCAGTCACAATTTCGCAGTTGGTATGATAGACACATATATCATCGGCAAACTGCAATATCTGTATATTAATGTTGTAACTGAGGTCGTGGGTATAAATCAGATACAGGAGTGGGCTGAGAATACTTCCTTGTGGTATACCTTTTAATGTGGTTCTAGAGGAGACACCTTCGTCGTTAGTTGTTAATAGATTAATTTTTCTGTTGTGGTATAGTTTTGTTATTTTACGGGAAAAATTTTGCTCTATTCCTATGTATAACATTTTATTGTATAGTAAACCCAGATCTATGTTATCGTAAGCACTTTCAATATTAATAAACGCCGCTACTGTTGACTTTGCGTTAGTGAATGAGATGTTAATATTTGTAATAAGTTTTGTTAAGCTTTCTATTATGGAATAACCTCTTCTAAACCCATATTGATCTGTGGATAATTTCAACTCTTTTTCTAACTATGTCTCTAACCTTCTTTTGATCATTTTTTCTAATGTTTTTAGTAAACACGATGCTAATGATATTCCCCTACATGCCCTTGCTCAGTTGGGATCTCTGGACGGTTTTTAAAACGCTAGAATAAGATATATTTTCCAGCTTTCTGGATATTGTTCAGACAGCCATATGTCATTAATTATCTTTAGTAAAACTATTTTTGCTGTGTCCGATAGGTGGTATAACATGGAGTAGTGAATGTTGTCCGCCCCCGCCGCAGCTGTGTTGTTAATATTTATCAGACTGCAGTTCAGTTCTTGAATGGTAAATAATTCTATATTGTCGTTTGATGTTGCATTAGGATATGTTACATTTTTTTCTACCCATGCCGGAGCCTGCAGTTGCATAAATTTTTCCATCCAATCGTTGCTAATACTTCTTGGTGTGTTACCTTTTTGAATCCCATTTAAACATTTTATTGTTTTCCAGATGTCATTAATTTTTGTGTTCTTATTCAGGGTATTACAAAAGTTTTGCCAAGTTTTTCTTTTACTTTCTAAAATTACTCGCTTTGCTAAAGCCACACTTTTTTTATATTCAACAAAATTTTGCATCGTGCGGTTTAATTTGTAAGATTATAGAGCTGTTTTTCGTTTAGCAATTGCTACTTTACAGTTTTCATTCCACCATGCTCTGTTAAACTTAGAATTCTTACTTTTATTCTCAGGTATTGTGTTTGAAATTATTGAATTTAAGCCATCGATAAAATCATTATATCCAATGTTTGAATTTACTTCTGATATATTTTTCGCAAATTGATCAGTTTTTTGGGTGTATCCAATAAGCTTTCCTTACATTCCATTTTTTGTTTGAAACTTTATTTTTAAATCTACCTAAACGATTATTTAGATTATTTATATAAAGTTTATACTCTATTACAAAGTGATCTGATCCTAGTGTTTCGCCTTTTACGCTCCCTTCTATATTTTGTGCTAAATTATTTGACGATATCGTCAAATCAACTGCCGACCTGGAAATACTGTTTGGGTTACTTATACGAGTTTCTGCACCAGTATTCAGATTAGTTAATTGATTATCGTCAATAGCTGTGATTAGATTTTGTCCATTCAGATCAATACTGGTGCTGCCCCATGCTGCGTGATGAATATTAAAGTCACCCCCGACTGAAAATTGTCTTTCTAAACTTTTAAAAAATCTATCCCACTCAGTAGCTGAAATTCTCATTCCTGGTTTAATATAGACGGAATAAAAATTAATATTTTTTTCAGACGATATTTTTATTTCAGCTGCTACACACATTAAGTTGTTTATTGGGTGGAATCCACCAATTTGTGTATATGCAAGTTTATTTGATATGAGTAGGGCTACCCCACCATACCCATATACTCTATCTTCCCTTAGCATATTGTAACCTATCATATTTACACAATTTGTCATTTTCAACCACGTTTCACTTAATAATGCTATATCAACTTTATTATCATAAACATATCTTTCTAAACTGCCTTTATTTGAAATCAAGGACCGACAATTCCATTGCATTATATTAACCGCGAAGAGGTGATTTGGTTATGTATTATGTGCGATATGTCTACTCTAAATTTATGTAATTGCTCCCCATCAAATAAACTTTCCGTCCCCATATTTTTTTAACGTCTCTAAGAAAAATGAGACAAGCTTTTCTGTCTTGTCTTCGTCTTTAGGTTGTTTATAATTGGGGGGTATTGGATTTATAATTGGTGTCATTTTTAAGGTGGGTGTCGTGAGAATTTGTTGGTGTTGTTGTCGTATTGTGTCAATTTTATTGTCATGCAGTATATTTGTACGTTTCCTTTTAGTTAAATGTTGTGACTGGGAGGGATAGTTTGTTTGTGAAAGACTTGGGGAGTTAGAAAATGAGTAATGTTTCAGTGGAGAGTTGTTCTTACTCGTACTAATTGTTGACAACGTACTCGGATTCTGGAAAGTGGCTTTTGCCCTATTTGCATAACTCTGCGAGTATTGAACTGTTGCTTCCCTAAAAGATTTATTTTCAATGCTCATTATATTTTAAATTGATTTTCGCTTTTCATACTCTGGGCAATATTTTCTGTCTGTCGCCTTATGTGGTCCCCGGCATATTACGCATACCTGGGGGCCTGTATGGTTACACTGACTATTACTATGTTCGTCTCCACATGTTTCACACCTTTCCCTTCCTTTGCATTGCGTACTTACGTGATTGTAGCGTAAACATTTCATACATTGTATGACCCTTCTAATATACGGTTCGACCTCAAAGATAATTTTCTCTATAGATACTTTTTTTGGGAGGTATTGACCTTGAAATGTGACGACTATTGATTGAGTTGGGACATAAGAGACCTGATTACCGTTTGACACCCTTCTATTCATTCTGCGTACACTTATTATTTGGAAATGATCTCCTATACGCGGTTTTATTATACTGCACAATTCATTTTCTGTGATATCGATGTCTATTTTTTTTATTACCCCCTGCCGTCTCGTTAAATATTGCGGTATATAAGCTAAATAATTTTTATTTTTTAATATTGTTGAATTAACTAAATTATTCGCACTTTGTGCCTTAGTAAGTTCTATTTTTATTTTATTCAAGCCTACACTAATAATTGATTTAATATCATTGGCTATGTCCGGTACTGAATTTCTAATTATTCGTGATGTGGTAATTATATGGCTTTTACCAATGTTTCCGTCATTATTTTGAATGTAAACAATAAACGGTCCACTGTAAAAATTATCATAAAAATTACTTATATCTCTAAATGGTTTATCTATACTGTTTAACTTATCATCTGATTTATTTTTATTTAATTCACTTGTTTGATAATCCTGTATATTTATTCTTACACTCCTGTTTGATATTTCTTATAATGAATTGAAAACGTTACTTACCAATTCCTTATCTATTATATTTTGTTGTTTTTTTCCACCGATATCTTTTGATTGTTTTTCCATTCCTACCTTATTTGTTTCACAATCCATCTCTGTATCCTGAAGTAACTCCTTTTCTGTTTCTTTGTACCAATCTGTCACTACACGTTCAGGTTCTAACCTCCCCCTGTCCGGGGGTTCGGCCTTTTTATTTTGATCCATTTTTAGTGAATTTTCTTAAAAAAAATTCACTAATGAGGAGATCCTGACTTTTGAATTTTGAAAAAATTTCTTCAAATGAGCGCTAATTAGGCCCCCCGAACACATTTCCGGGGTCAGTTAAAATTTTTATATGTTTATATATATATATATATATATATATATATATATATATATATATATATATATATATATATATATATATATATATATATATATATATATATATATATATATATATATATATATATATATGTGTGTGTATCACACCGATAACTCAAAAAATAATGGGCCGATTTTGATTAAATTGAATACCTTCCTTTTGCAAATGGCTTGGATAAGTTCGTTAGCCAGGAAAATCGGTCCAGGTTTTCCCGAAAAATTTTGTGTTTTCTTTCAAAAAAAAATTA
The DNA here is from genome assembly GCA_964006375.1 of Tillus elongatus. Lineage (NCBI taxonomy): Eukaryota > Metazoa > Arthropoda > Insecta > Coleoptera > Cleridae > Tillus > Tillus elongatus. Next base: position 30,970,898 of record OZ023270.1, read on the forward strand.
TATCTCCGGAATTAACAAAGTAAGGGCAACCAAATTTGGTAGACAGGTTTACATCCTTATAGGTAAGCCACATATCAAAATTTAGCTCTGTAGGTCAAAAGACAAAAAAGTTATAGGCATTTAAAGAAAAATAAATTAAGGTTTTTCACAAAACGTCAAAGTTGCGATTTAAACGTCAAAATTGGCAACATTTAGGAAAAGAACTTGAATCTAATACGGGCTATGGAAATAAAGTGTCTCAAGAAGAATGTTTTACAAACCCTGAAGTCTTAGTTTCAACCGTCATTGTCCTTCATTTTAATAAAATGTTTCCAGAAAATTCATTTCAAATAGACCCTTTCTCTGACGCTTGGCAGTAGTCTTAGCTATAGAGTTTATCGTTTAATAGTATATAATTGTTGTAGAATTCTCGTAAAAAATCAATAAAGCTCAATATATCTGTTATTATACAAGATATGAAAAAAAATTGTATATATTAATTATAGGGTGTCTTGAGCTACATCTTAAAAACTATTTCTACAATCACAGGGTGGCCCATAAGTCGTTGGTGATACAAATTTTCTTTTTTTTTTTAATCAAACACGCCTTATGTTATTGCATTTTTGCATTTTCCATCGAAATATAATGCATGTTTGTAAGAAAAAATAATTCTGGACGCAGTAAGTGCGTTATGGTAGCGAATTTTGATCAAATGCTTAATATCTGAATAGCTCAATTTTCTATTAACCTATAAAGTTGACCAAGAAACGAATTTTTTCGGGAACACTTTAAGTTTACTTTCGGAAATTTTTGTACATTTTCAAACAATAAAGTTACTTTGATGAAACATGGCACATTGTTTTTACTATATAGATTATACTGGTAACCAAATTTGATGCCTGCTTTCTTAAAAAAACACACATTATTGCTATTAAAAAATAGTTTTATGAAAATTCACTACCATAACGCACTTGCTGCGTCCAGAGTTTTTTAAAATCAAAAACTCCGATTCCTACTTTTAACGCACTTATCACAATTTACGATACCTACTCGTTTAACCGTTCACCTCGGTGTCTGGCTACCGAATAAATGGAAATTAAATTAAATGGTTAAACTTGACTGACTGTAAAAAAAAATTTAAGCTTCCCAGTCAAATTGATGTGGGATTCAGCACAAAAAAAAATTAAATGTTAAAGACATTTGTGAAAAGGATAAGATATATTTTTTAAGGAAAGCCAAACATTCCTGGTTGGCATGGTTAAAAAAAATCTAGAGAGGTCTTGTTTAAAATATCCAATTGTCACAGCTGTTTCTTCCTTAGACCCCAAATTTATAAAAAATTTACAGCAAAGATAGTGAAAACAAATTCGAAAATTTCCTGCAAATTTTACACAACAGTAATACAATTGAGCCTTGTAAAGCTGAAAATGCAAAAACAGAATTTTCCAAATATATTTCTGAGTATGCCTCAGAAATAAATACATTCTCTGATGATGTAGCATTAGATAAGTTTTATTTTCAGCTTTTAGGAAGAAACAAAATTTATCCAAATTTGTGGTATGTAATAAAACTTGCTTTAATTTTGTCACATGGAAATGCTACTGTGGAGTCTGGATTCTCAATCAACAAGAACTTGTTGATTGAGAATCTACAAGACAAAACTTTAATAGCGCAACGCATTGTGTATGATTGTGTGAATACAGTTGGAGGTGTGGGAAATATAGAAATAAATGATAAGCTGAGGTGGTATGCGAAGAATTCATATCATGCATATAAAAGAGCTCTAGATGAAAATCAAAAGACAAGGCTTGAGACGAGTGAAGCAGGAAAAATGAAACATAAAGCACGGAGGGAAATATTACAACTAGAAACGAGGAAAAGACGCATTGAAGAAAATGTCACATTTGAGAGTGAAGTCTTGAAGTCTAAAATTACCGCATTGAGAAAGTATGTATGAATAATTCATACTATCTCATTTTTTCAAGGTGGTAAATAATTTCCTATGACCAGAATTAATCATATTTATGTTTTTCCTAATGTATGTTAGAAAAAAAAGTTTGTTCAGAATTTTTATTTATTTTGTTAATAAAAAGGTATTCAGAGATGTGTTTTTTATTTCAGGTATTATTAAAAATTCGCTCGAGGGGCCTGGAAATGTCAGGGAATTTGATTTTTGATTTCTGCTCGATACCCTGACACCGGTGTCTACCTGTGGCACCACAGACAAGTTCAATGGCAGACACCGATGTCTGCCGTGGCAATCAACCTGTTAAATCATTTTAAATATCAAATAGTTATGTATTGTGACGTTAGTAACGAAATAAAGACAGATACCATATTTAAAAATAAATGATATAGTGTGTATTCAAGAATTACAATAAATAACTGAATTTTAAAAATCTTACATAACCCAAATAATAATTATGTCATATTATTTTTGGACCCAAAATTTGAACTTTACTTTCGAACAATAGCTTCCACTCCTTTCAATGGTACATACTGTCAAAATAATTAAATGTACAAAGCGTTTAGAAGCGTAAAGGTGCGTATTGACTTGAGAATTTTAGTCCGAACGAACCGAGCGCGCACGTACGAACCAAAAAAACATTTGTGAGAAAAGCTCGTGATGTTCGTAGTGTTTGTACTGTTTGCTATGTTCCCGTATGCGCCAGGTTTGTTTTTGGTGTTCGTAGAGTACAAACCTCGGTATAAACTATGGACGCGCAAAATGTGATCGTGGCTGCTGGTGCATTTTTAATTATACAAGCTCTAACTAACGCGAAAAAGAAGAAATGCAAAAAATGTGGGCGGGACGCCTGTTTTTACGGCGTGAAAATGCGACATTACTGAGCGATATGGACAGTATTCATGTTAAGAATTTTACTCGAATATCTGCAGAAACTTTCGAAAAATTAATATGCCTTGTGGGACATAGAATTGCTAAAAAAAGACACGCAATTTCGAAAAGCTATACCTGTCCAAGATTGCTTAGCTATTACTTTACGCTTCTTAGCTACAGGGGATTCATATAGCAGTCTACAATATTTTTTTATTTTTTTATTATTTCAACAACACACCACGAGGGCTTACAGCCTAAATACTATCGTACCGTGGGTGTTGACAAGGAGGAAAGAGGCAACTTGTTAATTCTGGACTTGAAGGTTTGGAGGTTCGGGGGAGAAGGAAAAACATGTGCCGGCAAGGAGTTCCACAACTTGGAAGTCCTCGGGACAAAAGAGCGGGCATAACAAGATGTTCTATGTCTGGTGACCTGGACAGTAAAAGGGTGCATTCGCTCTGTTCCCCTGGTAGATCTGTTGGGGGCAGCAGGTGGAGGAACTATGGAAGAAAGCTCCTCTGAGCAGTGCCTGTGCAGATATCTATAAAAGAGAGAGAGAGAGGTCACCAACGGCACGTCGGTGGGCAAGGGATGGCAGCCTTTAGGTAAGGGTAGGGTCACTGATGAGACGTATAGCTCTCTTCTGAATGGAGTCCAGGATAGCGAGTGTAGAAGCGGCAGCAGCACCCCAGATGTGGGAGCAGTATTCGTGGTTTGGTCTTATTTGTGAAGTATATAAAGTATAGAGATTAGCTGGTGAAAAATATTTGCGAGCCCGGAAGAGGAAACCTAATTTCTTAGCAGCCGCTTCTGCAATTGATGTTACATGTTGGTGCCAATTGAGATTTCGATCCACAGAGATGCCAACAAGTGAAAAGCACTCATTACTTTGAATAACTTGGTTGTTTATTGTGATGGGTCTAGGGCTGGTGTATCTCTTATGAGAAAGAAAGCACGACTGTGATTTGGTGGGGTTGAACTGTACAAGATTTATACTTCCCCAGTCTAATATTTTTCGAAGATCCACGGAGATAGAACCCTCCATGAGTCTGCGATCTTCATCTAGTTGGGCTAAAGAGACAGGTTTATAATATTGTATATTGGAGTGGAGGGTGCTGTCGTCCGCGTAACTGTGAACTGGGTTGGATGTGCTAGAGAGGAGGTCATTAATGATGAGAAGAAACAAAGTAGGGGCTCAAGCTGAACCTTGAGGAACTCCTGCATTAATTGGATACAGTTTAGAGGAATGGCCATCCACGACAACAGAAATGCTTCGGTTGGAGAGGAAATTTGCTGCCCACGTACAGAGTTTTGGTGGTAGGCCATAGGCAGGTAGTTTATTGAGCAGCGCTGCGTGCCAGACCTGGTCGAATGCTTTGGATATGTCTAGAGCGACAATCTGGGATTCACCGTGCAGTTCCATAGAGTTGTTCCAAGAATGGGTGACAAAGGAAAGGATGTCGGCAGTTGATCTGCGCTGACGGAATCCATACTGCCTGTCGTGGATTAGACTGTGTTTTTCAAGAAATTTTAGTAATTCGGTGTTTATATACTTTTCCATCACTTTAGAGATGACTGAAAGGAGAGAAATAGGCCTGTAGTTGCTAGGAAGCGCTTTCGATCCGTTCTTGGGGACGGGTTGTACTCTAGCAGTTTTCCAGTTACTAGGGAATATGCCTCTATTGTAAGATATCTGAAACAGACGGGTCAGGACAGGAGCAAGTTCTGGTGCGCATTTTTTGAGAACAATTGCTGGGATCTCGTCAAGGCCAGAGGCTTTCCTGGTATTAAGAGAAGAGAGCATATGTCATACCTTTCTAGTTTTGAAAATGATATCCGTCATTTTATGCGCGACATTGGGACTGTTGGTGGTTGAACATTTGGAGGTGGGTTGAGAGTAGAATTGTCGGCGAACAACGAGGCAAAAAGTTCAGCCTTGCCCAGGGCGGTAGAAACAATTTCATCCCCTGAGACAAGAGGTGGGAACGTGCTCTTGCAGAAATTATTCCCAATAGATTTAGCAAGAGTCCAGAAGGGTTTGCTGCCGCTGGAACTTAATAGGACTTTGTTTTTGATGTGGTTAGCCTCAGAAAAAATGCGAACATAGCGGTTTCTTGCGTCGTTAAATGCTTGACGGTTTTCTTGACTGGGATTGTGTAGAAGCTTTTTGTGCGCTTTGACGTTTTCAAGTCTGGCCTTGTCACAGGATTTAGAGAACCAGGGCTTTTGAGTGGCTGCAGAGATTTTCTGTGTACGTGGAATAAATAATTCCATACGGCTTGGATAATTTCGGTGACGTTTTGTAAGATATCAGAAGGGTCAGGATGAGAGAAGCAGACAGACGCCCATGGAAGTGAGGAAAAGTAATCTCGCATTTCGTCTCAGTTCGCGGAGTTGTAGTGCCAAACGATACGTGGGTGTGATGACTGTGTGACCTCGGGTTGAATTGCGCAGGAAGCGTGGACCATGCCGAGGTCTGAGCGACCCAGTGGGCGGTGACTGATATCTTATAGCAGTCAGGATTTGTAGTAAGAAGGAGCTCCAATGGATTTGAGCTGTGTGTTGGGATGCGAGGAAAGTAAGTTGGTTGCTGAACCATATTGGCTAAAGAACTGCTGACTGCAAAGGTCTCCGCTGCCCTTCTTTATGGATCGGTTTTTGAAGATCCTAGCCATTCCTTATTATGGACATTGAAGTCACCAAGAATAGTGACCTCGGAGGAAGGATATTCAGAAATCAGATGGTCGTTTTTTTCAGAAAGGTAGTCAAAGAGCGGGACAAAGTTGTTGTCAGAAGGTGACCGGTAAATGCAACAGATGAATTTAGTTGCAGCCCTGAGAGAGAGTTTTATCCATAGTATGTCTTTTCTTCCAGCTTCTAAATTGGGGAGTCTAGTGCAGGGTAGATTGCTACGGACGTACGCGCACACGCCTCCATGCAATCTAAAAGAAGTAAGGAGCTCATACCCCGGGAAATTAAGGTGATTAGTGGCTGTGTTGGCACTGATTTGAGTTTCGGTCAGGAAGAGGAGTTGGGGCCTATTAGCCTGGAGGAAATGGTGGACGGAGTTCAGGTTAGAATTTAGGCCAAATATATTCGAAAAGGATATTGTAAATCTCTATGCTGGCGCCCCGTGTACACCCCTCTCCCGGAGATCCGAATGGAGGGGTATTTTGCACCGGTATCTTTTGTACAAGGAGGAGCCATCATCATTTTTGCTTATAAGGGAAACCGGATTCATTTAAAGTTTCTAAACAAGGCATCGGTGTGATAATTGTAGAAACCTGCAACTCTCTGATTCAAAAACTGAAGGATCAAATAAAGGTAAGGTAAGGTTTTTATGTTATAAAATATTTTTATTTTAATCCTTAAACATTAAAACTTATTACCAATCCTTGAACAAAACAAACATATTTTTTTACCAATCGGTAAAACCTATGACCTCTTTCTGATTTTCTGAAAAGAGAGTATTATCTTGGCTAGGTAGGACATTGATCAGGAGGGTGTATGACTGTGTAGTGGCATTACACTGTGATGGGGCTTGAGATGGAGGTAAATGGGTAGTTGACGCTGGGTATGAGTTTATAAATGTTACGGTGGGGTGAGATTTTGGTGAAGGGGTTGGAACAGGTGTCTGACTGGTTGGCAATGGGTATTGGGCAAAAGATGACGGTACGCTAGTTTGGGAGTTTGCAGAAGGGCTAGGGACAGCTGTGTGATGAGGCGACGACAAAAAACTTGGAGAACGAGCTGGCTCTAAAGAATATACACTAAACCTTGAATTTGATGATGTAGAACCTGTGCCGTCGTAGTATCCCATGTCAGCATTAAACAGTATATTATTAATATCATTTTCTACTATATTTCTTGTTTTATTTGTGTAGGCTCTTAATTTATAAGCCACGTGCTGCCCATATATACTACATCCATTGGCTTTGAGAGCGTTGTTTGCAACTGCACTTTTTAAAATCCTCAAAGCTTTATCTACCTTGGGATTCTCTGTTGTTTCAGATAGCTTCTTCCGTTTACATAGTGGGTTGACCGATTGTCTTTCTGCAGAAGTTTGAGGCGTTGACGTTGCTATTTCAACCGTTTGCGACACCATTTTCGGAGTTTGCGTCACTGTTTCGTCATTGTCTTGTAAAGTCTCAGCTTCTTCATTGTCTAATTCCTCAATTTCACTTTCTGGCTCATTATCTTCCTGAAATGAAAGATAAAAGATAATTTGTGACGTTTAAAAAAACATGAAACTTATAATCTTCATAAACGGTACGCAAAACATTTTAAAAAATTCAGATGCCCACAACTGCACAAAAGTGGTTATTCATATCTAGTCAGTTAACGAAAATGGCAATTCCCTCACTGTGTGGGAAGTATGGGTGGGAAGCATGTAGTAATCCAGGCCCCATTTCACAGTGGCAGCGATTTATACAATTACAAATCAAATTTTAGCATTGTCTTATTAGACTCGTGGATGCTGACTACAATTTTATATTTGTTGATGTTGGTTGCCAAAGCAGGATTTCAGACGGTGGTGTCTTCAAAAATACAACACTTCATAACAAACTTGAAAACGACGCTTTCGGCCTACCTAAAGATTCACTGTTACCTAACCTGAATAAAACAATGCCATACGTTTTTTCAGCCGACGAAGGATTTGCTTTGACAAATCATATAATGAAGCCATTTTCTGGGTTACATGCAAGGGGAACAATCGAAAGAACATTTAATTTTCGACTTAGTCGCGCAAGAAGGGTAGTAGAAAATATTTTTGGAATTTTGTCGGCAGTGTTTAGAGTACTAAGAAAACCATTATTGCTAAGTCCTGAAAAGGCACAAACGGTTGTTATGGCAACTGTTTATCTACATAATTTTCTCAGAAATTGCAGCTCTAGAAATGTTTACACGCCACAAGGAACTTTCGATCAAGAAGACGATCAGGGCAGTCTTATCCCTGGTAGTTGGAGAGAAGGAAATAATCTTGGAACATCATTTTTGCCTATCAGAAATATAGCACCAAAGTCAGCGAGTACAGCGAAATATATTCTTAATGGTTTTGCTCAGTATTTAGAAAATAATAGGGAGTGAAATTAAAATAGTACTTTTTTTGTTTTATACCTAGACCTACTTTTTTTAAATCAATATTCGTACCTCAACTGTATCTACTGTTTTCCTCGGTTCATCTCTGTCCAAAAAAAATGCCAAGCGTGGAAAGGCAAACCATTTTGACACATACATTTCATACCTGGCTGTAAAAAAATTGATAATTCTTACTCATCATGGAGAGACCCACCTTATTGTGTTTAGGTTATATTGTGTTTGTATTATTATTATTGTGTTTAGGTTACGATTTGTACAATTAGTACCTTTTCCAGTTCCTACAGATTGTCTGCCCTTCGCCTTCTCTCTTCTAAAACTTGCAAGAATGCTATCCACCTTTTTCTTGGCTTCTCCAGGGGCACATCCTAAATTTTCGTCAATTATTGTCCAGGCATCATTTTTTTAACTTTGTTGTAATATAGTCCATGTTCTCTGCTCGAATCCAGTTTTTTCAAAATATACAAAAAAATAAACCTAACAAAATTAGCGCGAACGTTCAGCACAGAAAGACCGGGACGAATCTCCGTACCCACTGAGCGCGCACGAACGACTTTGAGCAATTCACATTTACCGACAAGCTGCCGAAAAATTTGGCGCGCTCGGTTCGTCAGAGTTCGGCTCAGAGAGCCGAATTCGACTGTGCGCGCTCGGCTCGTTCGGACTAAAATGTTCAAGTCCACACGCACCTTAACGAAACTTCAATAACAAAAGGGAAAAATTCAGGATCATCACGAACAAAATTAGAACGGGATTAGTGAAACGTATACACAATTAAAAACTAAATTTTATTGGTCAAACATGAAAATCCAAATTAATGACTATAAATAAATTTAAACCCCCATTTCAAGGACCCTTGGTCGATTCTAGACCTTTCGAGGAAGTTATATCTTGATGTATTCCGCTTAGATAATATAAACTGAACCAAAAATATTTCGGAAAAAGAACAATCAAAATACTAAATTAAAATATAACAGACCTGGATCAAGTCTATAAACTATACCAAAATTTTTTCGAAATAAAAGAATAATCAAAATTCTAAATTATAATAGACCTGGGTCAAGTCTCTAAACTGAACAAAAAACTTTTTCGAAATAATATAATCATCAAAATTACAAATTACAATAAAAATTATAATTCAGTATGGAAAAATAATCCTAAATAAAATTTTAAAAAAAGCGCACGTTGTAATATAAACAAAATAATATACTATAGTCACCCAAAAGAATTTATAAATTTATTAGAACCAGATTTACAAGAAAATGAAGTTAATTTAGTATTTATAAAAGCAAACGTAAACAAAAATGAAAATAAAGTTAAGATTTTAATCGATACGGGTTCTGAAGGCTCACTAATAAACAAAGAAATTGTGGAAAAATTTAAACTAGATAATTATATATATATATATATATATATATATATATATATATATATATATATATATATATATATATATATATATATATATATAATATTCCAAAAATATCTTTAGTAAATGCCAAGGGCAGAAAAATCTGCGAAGTATCAAAAGCAATTATGGTAAAATTAACCTTAAACGAAAATACAAACTACGGGGTAAATGTCAATCTGCTAATTATAGAAAACATGGATTACGATATTATAATAGGATCGGATGAATTAAGTGAAAAAAAATGTGAATATCAGTTACGAACTGAATGTAGTAGAAATATATGAGAAAATGTACATGGAGGGAATGGATTATAGGAATAAAGATGGCGTAGCTAAAAATGTGAAATAAAATGATTAAAGATAGAAAGATATCGGTCATTTAAATAAAGTATATGTATATGAATATAATATATTGTATTATACAATGAAAGTACTATAGAATATAAAGGTTTGTTTGTTGATAGTAATAAAATATTGAGAGGCCATGTACATAAAATGGTTGTAAAAGATACTGAAAATTTTAAACGAAAAATTATCCTATTCCATATTAATACCGAAAAGAGGTAGCAAAAGAGATTGATGAAATGTTAGAGCAGGGTGTCATAGAAAGATGTGATACACCTTATATTAATCCCATAGTAGTAGTAAAAAAGCAGATGGGGACATTAAAGATAATAAATAATTTGACATAGACAATTGACAATTATTCTTAGAAGTTACAACTAATAAAACAAGCAAATAATTTCGCAAAAAATACCTTTATAAAGACTTAAAACGTAAGCTTATCAAATTAGTATTTTGTTTATAAAAGTTAAACTGCCAATTTATATGTGTTCGCGATGCTGATTACTTTTTGTTTCAATAATAAAAGATTGTTTTAGTTAATTCGTTATGTTTTGGGTCGCCGAGCATATCTTGTTGAAGCACGTGTCACGTGCCTAGAATTTGCACAGTGTTTTATTTGCATATCTAGTTTTGCAGGGAACTTAATCATTGTCATGTTTGTGACATAAATGTATCGATAAGAAATAAATTTACCTATGTTCGATTTTATAAACGGGATTACAAGCGGAGAATATTATTTTCAAGCAGTCAGTAAACCCTATAATAATTCGGTAAAGATGCATCTGAAACCCTCCAAACGAAAGGCTAAAAGCCACTGGATGCTCCTTTTTACCAAATGAGAGATCTGTCTGGGTACTCATTACACACAATCGTACCAACTGACCTTCCTGGTCTGCCCTGACATCAGTTTTCCGGTTTCGGGCAAATATGCACTTGGTACCTCCCAAACAGCAGAGTCCTGGCGCACTCGAATTTCGTCGTGGGAGTTCACGCGCTGTTCCACTTCCTTCTCTTTATCGACTTAAGGAAAAATGAAAAAGTCGGGACACAGCAAGTGCATTCTGATAGCGAATTTTCACAGACATGTTTTTTAATGAGACATCAAATTTAGTAGAAAGTATAACTGCAAAGATATAATTATTTACAGAAATATTTTTGACAGAAATTAAAAAAAAAGTTCACATGAAAATATGCAAACATTTTGCTTCGCAAAATTTTGTTTTGCAAAGATTGGCTACGTAATATTACATCTAGTTATACAAAAGTCTTTTACGGCAATTAAAAAAAAGCCGTTTTGCAGTTTTTAGCGAATTTTGATTACAAAATTCGCCAATTGAGGTGTCGATGGTGAAACTATGAATTTTTTTCGAATGGTCGCGAATTTGGGACCCTAGAACGCGAAACCAAGGTCGGTTGGAATTTTTATATGTATATATATATATATATATATATATATATATATATATATATATATATATATATATATATATATATATATATATATATATATATACATATAAAACAACTCACACATAATGATAAACTAATGGAAAAAAAGTTTTTAAAACTGCGGACTTCATAAAATCACACCCCGATCTTTGTATAGTCACACTGGATAAAAGCAACAAAACGATTATTATACACAAAGACACTTACAGAGAAAAAATGCAGGCCCACCTCAATGACCCCAACACATCACAAAGTATCTCAAAAAAAGAATAGAAGCACACAAGTACACAACCAATTCAAGTATCGCACTGAAGAAACAAAAAACAAACACCGGACATACATTTGATTATGACAAAACCAGAATCTTAGACATTGAAAAAAAAAACCACCTACAAGAAAACAATAAAAGAGATGATCATCATTAACAAAACACCTCCATCAATAAATGACAGAACATAAATAAACACACTCCTAAATCTACTTACCAATTATTAAATAGTGCCCATAAATTTATATAATGTTAGTCAATGTACACAAATACAGACCATTAAAAAAACTATAGACAGGCAGATCTGATTAGTTAACCGTTTCCAATTATGATCGCAACACACAGATGACGCTACTTCACAATCAGAAACAACCACGGGCAACTAGCAGACACTAACACGCATACATAGTTTCCTGTAATTTTTTCAACGCGCACAAACTAAAGCATAAAACGACAAAGACAGTCAGATCAGATGACATATTCCAACTTTGACGGCAACACACAGATGACGCTTGGAATCAATCACCGACAACTAAGAAACTCTAACGCGCATATCTGTTTCAAATACGGATAATAATACAAAATGTCCTGTTTAAATAGAATAACATACTTAAAGATTAAAAATTCCAATAAACTATAGCAATCAAGGTATATTTTCCGACAATTACAATTGAGTGATGGTGTGACACACAGGTAAGATATAAATTTAAATAATTTGTAAAAACATATATTGCAATGATTTAAAGGGAACCTACTCTAAAAATGCCTTTTTCAATGTTTACAGCTCTCAGCCGCAAAAGCGAAATGTTAATAGATTAATATAAAATAAACTAAAGAAATAAAAAAACCTGAAGAAGCCGCGCATGAGGCGGCGAAACGCCGTGAAATCAAAAACATAAATGTTGTTTTTATTTTTGTCCAAAAATGAAGAAGTTTCCACGAATGTAAACACAATAAATTATAACATAACTCTCCAGGGACAAAAAAAATGAACCACGAGAATATTGACACAGGATTAAAAATGATAACATCCAGCCAACAGGTTATATCCCAAGACCAGCAACACTTCTACAAATACATTGAAGATACATACGGCATATATACTGCAGACCAAATGAGAACGTTATCCAAACTACACAAGGAAAAAGCCAATACCAAAAATAGAACAATTTTACTGCTAAAATGCAGACAATTTCCTGACTGTGAACCTACAACACATAGAACTTAAATGTGAGTATCTTGCCTGTAGGTTACACGCCATCACTAATACCTTTACACAAAAAAAAAACGTTCTAAATATGCTAATCTCCCAATCTTATAAAGACCTGACACAATTAAACAACTCAACCAAATTTAGAAAATAAGACAAAACCATCCATAAGCCCTCAGTAATTTGAAAAATACTGTATATTAGAGACTTCAAAATACGAGAGAATAAACCACTCCATTAAAACGAGACACATAAAAAAACTACACGACCTAATTATACGGGAAAAAAAACCACTACACGACCTACCACAAAGTGGATCGAAAACATGACTGACCTTGCAATCCCAGACGACGTACAGGACATTCTATGGCTGAGCCCGAGATTTTCTCTCTTCTTAACCGACCCCCAAAAAACACCTACAAACGACATCATCGCCAATGTAGAGGCGGCCATAAAAACTGTAGAGCCAAACCACGCTGACGAAATCAGACACAAGATAACACACGCGGTGATAAACCATCAGAAGAAAACAACCCACAAGACACATAATGATAAACTAATGGAAAAAAAGTTTTCAAAAACTGCGGACTTCATTAAATCACATCCCGAACTTTGTATAGTCACACCGGATAAAAGCAACAAAACGATTATTATACACAAAGACACTTACAAAGAAAAAATGCAGGCCCACCTCAATGACCCCAAAACATATAAAAAATAAAAAGGTACCCTACCATGACTTTCCAAACAAAAAATAACGACCTAATCAGACGTTGGCATATTGAAAAATACATAACAGACGTACAAAAACGCTATTTCACAGCACATAACGTTCTACCACCTAAAATTTATGGACTGATAAAAATAGATAACGAGGGCCACACCATTCAACCTGTTGTGGCTCACAACCAAACTCCATTGTATAAACTCGCACATTTATTACATGACATACTAAAAAATGTTGTACACAAAAATAAATACTTCATAAAATATTCTTATGAGTTCAAAAAAAAAAAAATCTACAAACTAAAAATTGAAAAAGAAGAAGTCATGATCTCACTAGATGTAAATTCTCTATACACAAACATACCAACAAAACTAGTAAGGGAGATAATAACTAAAAAATGGGGTAAATCAAGGAGTTTACTAACATTCCCAAAAATGAGTTCGTAGAAGCATTAGATTTAACAATAAACACCAATTATTTCCAATACCAGGACGAATTTTATATGCAAATAGAGGTAATAGCAACGGGCTCTCCAATATTAAATGTAATAGCACAGATGGTGATTGAATACCTCGAGGGAACAGTTATTGACAACCTTGACTTTAAACTGCCATTTTTTCAGAGATATGTAGATGACTGCTTTGCGATAATAAACAAAGACATGGCCGACGACCTTTTGGACCATTTCAATCAATTCCACAAAATACTAGAATTCACAATAGAACCGGAAAGTAAAAATAAGCTAAATTTTCTAGACCTGGCACTGATTACAAGCACAGACAGACAAAACATTCATACGATGTGGTATACAAAACCCACAGCATCTGGTAGATATTACAATTTTGATTCAGCTCACCCCAACACACACCAAAGAAATGTTGCTACAGCCATCTTTGACAGGGTCCTGAGACTTACCACTCCTCAATGCAGAGAGGATACCATTAAAAAAGCAAGAAGACTATTAACAGACAACAACTACCCGACAAAACTTATAAACAAGACACTAAAAAGACGGACACACGCCCTCTATAATACAGCATACAAAGCCAAAGACAGTAATGAACACACACATGTCACTAAATATGTTGCCATTCCATACATACCGGGGTTATCAGAGACAATAAAACGCACACTCAGGTAACACAACATACAAACAGCATACAAAAGCATAAACCATAAAAACGTTTTTTCACAAAATTAAAAAGCAAAACTGAGAAACTCAAAACCACACACACTGTATATCTAGTCCTCTGCAAATCATGTGATGGTGTATACATAGGTCAAACACAACAGTATCTCAAAAAAAGAATAGAAGCCACAAGTACAAAACAAATGCAAGTACCGCACTAAAGAAACACAAAACAAACACCAGACATACATTTGATTATGACAAAACCAGAATCTTAGACATTAAAAAACACCCACAATAAAACAATAAAAGAGATGATCATGATTAACAAAACACCTGCATCAATAAATGTCAGAACAGAAATAAACACACTCTCCAAAATCTACTTACCAATTATTAAAAAATGCCCATCAATTCCTATAATGTTAGTCAATGTACACAAACACAGACGAATAAAAAAAACTATAGACAGGCAGATGTGATTAGTTCACCGTTTCCAACTATGACGCAACACACAGATGACGCTATTATACAATCAGAAACAACCACGGACAACTAGCAGACACTAACACCAAATACTATATAATGACAATATGGGACACTCCTATGCTTTAGCATTGCGTGAAGTACTGACAACTAAGCGGGTAATTTGAATTGTATATTTACCTGCATATTCTTAATTTAGACAATTGATTTATTATAGATGAATATAAAAACTTGTACATGACAAAACAGTGCAAATTTTCTGATTATATAGTTATAAATAAAATTTGTATCAACAATCAGCTTGAAACCTAAATGAATTCAGCGTGAATAATTCTGCAAATTTCTCTTACCCATAATCTTATTTCATCTTAACTTAAAGTACTACCTTGACACCGTCGTTAAACTACTATTTTGAGGGTAGGTATAGGAATATACTGAAAGCTGTATCTGAGGATATTAAGTTACAATCTGTACTTACTTATAAATAATTGTTCTAGGTATAAATGGTAGCACAGTACTCAATTTGCTATATCTCTACTGTAACTGTCTTATTAATCTTATATTTTAAAATATGTTACTGATATACTTAGTACATAATTAAGAAATTGTGCAGATGAAAGGTGAGACTAACTCTTACTTCCATGAATAAATCTATTATAGCGCTGCATCTGCTATTTCTACTCTCTTTAAACACTTGTCTTGGGAAGATAATTAAAAGCCTTTACCAAGTAAAATAATTGTAAATGTGACAATTTATGCTATACTGAAATAAAAAAGGATACAGAAGAATATAGAAAAACAGTTTTCTTATACCATCTATTATTAATGCAAACATTTTTTGGCCTTCATATTTCTTTTTTTTTTAATGCACTTGATGACAAGTTATGATTAAAGCCTTTCAACCATCTGTTTATCTTCTGCGAACTGTACATATTGGCACAAAAGTGATTCTGAATTTGTCTTCTGCTTCAAATCATATTCACGTTTCGCCATCCTTTGGCAACCTATGAAATGTCTTTGATATATTTAACACGTTATAATTCGAACAATTATAGATTGCACACACCCACCCACTAACATTTATTGTGAAAAACACAGCTCAAACTTAATTATACACAGTTAAATACCAGCAATTGCTAGTGTTACACGTTCTCGAACGACGTAGTATCAGTACTATCCGCTAGGGGCGCTGATATTCTTGAAACACGAAATCAGCCGAAATGTCCTGTATTGTCATTATATGGTATTTGCTAACACGCATATATAGTTTCCTGTAATTTTGTCAACGCGCACAAACCAAACCATCAAACGACAAAGACAGTCAGATCAGATGACATATTCCAACTTTGACGGCAACACACAGATGACGCTTGGAATCAATCACCGACAACTAAGAAACTCTAACACGCACGTCTGTTTTAAATACGGATAAGAATACAAAATGTCCTGTCTAAATAGAATAACATACTTAAAGATTAAAAATTCCAATAAACCATAGCAATCAAGGTATATTTTCCGGCAATTACAATTAAGTGATGGTGTGACACACAGGTAAGATATAAATCTAAATAATTTGCAAAAACATATATTGCAATCATTTAAAGGGAACCTACTCTCTTAAAATGCCTTTTTCAATGTTTACAACTCTCAACCGTAAAACTGAAATATTAATAGATTAATATAAAATAAACTAAAGAAATAAAAAAAACCTGAAGAAGTAGCGCATGAGGCGGCGAAACGTCGTTAAATCAAAAACACAAATGTTGTTTTAATTTTTGTCCAAAAATGAAGAAAGCCAATAAATTTTATATATATATATATATATATATATATATATATATATATATATATATATATATATATATATATATTGTGGTGTGATCCAGGCTCACGTACGCACATAATAAGTATTATTATTATTATCACTATTGGTATTATCGATACAAAAATTTTTCTAAAAGAGATGGTGCAGCAAATTTGATAACTGCAAATTTGATAGCCAAGTAAAATCTGAATAAAAAAAAATTTGAATCAAATTGTAATTTTCAGTGCTCATCACAGGTGCTAATCTTTACTTTTTATGTATGTGATATGCACTACAAAAATTTTGTACATTTTATAAAAAAATAAAAGGCAAAGTTAAGAAAACACAACATGGACTTAAATAGGCAATGATACCACTGTAGATAATTAAGATATTAGTCAGTAGGGTGTAGATAACTAGTTTAGAAGAGATTTAGGAGGTTAGATGTTAACCACAGACAATAATTTCTTTGTATTGCATAAAATGTTAGTTTTAAGATTCTTATAAAATGTTAGTTTTAAGAATTCTATTAAGAAGGCGGACTGTCATGGTAACAAAAAGTTTGATAGGTAGAGAATTTTTTGAAAGGTGGTGTCAGATGAGATAGATGGTGGAGTTTTGATGTGAATTTAACTGATGAATGGATATAAAGAAGTCTAGAACATAAGATTGACGTTATATAATTGTGAAGCGCAGCTGTTTGAAAAAAGACTAGAATGTTATTGTAAACAATTTGTTGTAATGGAATGTTGTAAGGTATAAATAAATTGATTAAAACCCGGATCGTTAAAAGTCAGTAAATGAAGTTTTAAATAGTAAGAATTGTTCAAAGTGGTATTGGAAATAAATGTGAGTGAGCGGAAGCAGTCAATGATCGTTTATAGCAGACGATACAGAGGTGTCTACATCACCAAACGCAGAGCCTCGTTTAAATGGGAATTACAAAGAGCCGAGAAGGAAGAAAAAAAGGAGGTATTTATAACAAGTAAAAATGTTATTTTCCAACTGTTAAAATATGTAAAAAGGTTCACAAGAAACAGACTGTAGTTCGCTTGTTGATTCATAATTCTCAGTAAATATATTAGATAGACCTAGTAAAATAAAGTGGATGGGGTTGTGTATAAATAATAATGGATCAATTGAAGACGTTTGTAAAACGAAATGAAAGAATCTTAGCGGGAAAAATAGAACAGTAAAAAAAAAAATATATATTGAACTACTTGTGCATAGAAAATAATTAGGTACTGAAATAGGTTGAGAAGTTAATATAAACATATGTTAGAAGTAGTTTTATGAGGAAATTTTGAGATAAATAGAAATAGAAAAAATGTTAGTAAAATCATAATAATTAAAGAAATAGAAGTATAGTATTATAAGAAGCCCAAGTCAATTTCATTTGTCATAATAGAATTATACAAAGAGTTCAGAAGTGACTGTAATGGGTATTGAAAGAAAGCTTATTTAACAGTAATCAAATATTGGCGATAAAAACACATTTTTATGAGATCAAGTTTTGTTTTTTTTATTTTTTATTAATTAATAGTTGAATCCACCCTGGGATGAATTTAATAAGGGCACAAATTTTTCTCTTGTATTAAGATAATTGTAGTGGTAAAATAAATTACACAGAACATATAATTACACTACAAAATGGCGACCAAACGTGAGGGCTTGGAAAATACATGCACGGACCTATAAAAAAAATTAGAAATAATAATATAAAAACGTAGATAAAAGAAATAGTTGAACCATTTCCAATTTCAATACCCATATAAATAACATGCCTAAAAAAAAAGCAACTAGAAAGACAGCTACATCGAGAGACAGACAAGACAGAGGAGATGACAGAGCGAATGAGCTACAGGAAAATGTTGAAATGAGTGAGGAAAGAGTGGACGAACAAGAAATAAGAGAGAATATGGAAGAACACGTAGAAATGAATGTAAATACGAGTGCAGAAACAAATGGAGGAGTGTCAGCACCTGAACAAAAACGTGACAGTAACAACGAAATATTAATGAAATTAATGCAAAGTATGAATAGTATAGGGGACAAAATAGAAAAACAAGAACAAAGTATGAATGCAAATATAAATAGCATAATGCAGGAGATAAATGAGAAGTTGGCGAAACAGGAAATTAATATAAAACAAGATATAAATGATAAGATAGAGAAACAGGAAATAAGCATAATGCAAAATATGAATCAAAATATGAGACAGATGAACGACAGATTAAATGAAATGGATATAAAAATTACAGAAAAATTTGATAAAACAGTGCAAGTATTAAAAGTAGAAATAGAACGAAAGATAGAAGAGAAAGTCGATGAAGAAATGAATGAAGTACGCAAGGTTATAATCGAGAAAATCAAAGCAACTGACGACGAGATGAGTAGTTTGATACAGATGGAAAATGAACGGTATCAGAGACTAGTAGGAGTAAACACAGTGATGGAAAGAAAGGTAGAGAACTATCACAGTGAAATAAAGGACAAATTAACAGAAGTAAATGGGAAGATTAAACAGATCAATCAAATAAGCAGAGTAAATGGTGAAAATGTAAAAAAATTAAGAGACGAGGCAGAACAAAGATTTAATGAGGAAAGTATGAGAATGAGAGAAGAATGGGAGAAAGTACAAAAGCACATGGGAAATGAAAGAATAGTACACCCAAATATGACTGGCATAATACAAGAGGTAGGACATAAATTTAACGGAAAAATAAACAAGCTACACCCGAAAGTTTTCATCACTAGCTTAATTAATAGACTGAAAAACACCTACGACTTACAAGACATTAAAGAAATCATTAAACTAAGCTTAGAAGGGGATGCGCTAATCTGGTTTACCAGTAAAGAAGAAAGCATAGAAGACGTAGAGGATTTCGAAAATAAATTCTTAAACCATTACTGGGGAGAATCTCAACAGGCAGTAGTCAGAGAGAGACTATATTTTGGTAAACAGGACCCAAACGACCCTAAAGAATTATCGAGTTACGCATTGCACATCTACGATATGGCACAGCACTTAACGCCAAAGATGAGGGAAGAAGAAATCATCGTTTACATAGCGAGACACTTTAAAAGTGAAATAGCTGAGACAATAGGTATCCAAAATATAAGGACGCTGGACCAAGTAGTCAACTATTTACAGAGGGTGCAAAGGACAATGAATAAACAAAGAAATAGGGAAGAAAACAATTACAGAGGAGACAATAGAAGGCAAACCTCTGATGAGAACCAAAGAAATGGACAAACTTACAGACGAGACACAGATGGGGAAAACAGGTACTATGGAAGACAATATAGACCCTACGACAACATGATGAATAATCATGGGGAAAGGTATACCAGCAATCGTGATGATTACAGGCAAAATCGCAATAATCGGTACGAGATATATAATAATAATAACCGAGAGAACTATAGGGGAGACAACCGGTACAGGAGCAGTAATCAGTACGAAAATAAAAACTTTAATAGGGAACGTATGGCAAACCACGACCAATACAATCCAAGGCGCAAAGAAGAATATGACAGTAATCCAAGGACAAGGCAGTGTAATATCAGGGAACAAAACATTGAATTGAAACCAAGTGGTGGGGCTATAAGGAAAGAGAGAGAGCTGAGCATGCATAGTATGAGAGAATTGGATGAGAGAAGACGGAATGACACATTAGACGAAATAAGACTAATGAGTGGCACCGTAAATGAGGCAAGAGCAATAAGTCCAAGTAGGATCGTCGAGCACGCAAGAGTACATACAAATTTTTAAGTAAGCACAAGCCATACGAAAACAAACATACACATAAAAAACCCAGCAATACATGTATATATGAACATCCTAGGGAAATTTTTAAGAATGATAAAGAGGCAGAAGAAATTGAAGAATCTATAGGGTTAATAATTGTCAAGGGTAAATTAAAAGATAGAGAAATTAGTATAATGTTAGACACCGGATCGGAAGCCTCGATCATATCTGGAAAATTGCTAGAAAACATTGAATATGGAAACGTCGGAAGAATAAAAATACCAAAGATAACATTGATAAATGCAAGGGGAAAGAAAATAGGAGAAATAAACGAAACAATATCTGTAGAAATAGAAATAAAAGAACATAGATTGGAATTACAATTGTTAATAATGGCGGATATGGAGTACGATGTGATTATGGGAACGGATGAAATGGAAAAGCATAAAATAATAATAGATTACCTCAACAAATATGTATTAGTGAGCAACAGCAAGATCAAAATGGGGAAATTACAAGAAATGGTTGAAAAAGTGGACAATGAAAATATAAATATGGGGATGAATAATATTTGATATAATAGACATGAAGAAGCAAGTTATGGTAAAAATAAAGAGAATGTATATGAAGAAATAGATAAAGAGCAGATAGTATGCGATGCAAAGTATAGCAAGCAAGTAGGGGAATTATTAGAAAAATATAGGGGTTTAGTAATGGATGAAACAAGGGTTGCGAAGAATTATGTACATAAAATTGAGGTAAGAAATCTAGATAATTTTAAGGCAAAGTCATATCCGATTCCTTATAGATACAGGAAGGAAGTGGCTGAAGAAATATTGAAAATGAAAAAAAAAGGAATAATAGAAAACGCCAACACTCCATATATAAATCCAATTGTAGTCGTAAAAAAAATCGAGTGGTGAACTAAGACTATGTCTAGACGCCAGAAGTATAAACAAGTGTTCTATTCCACAGTACGAAGCCCCTGCGAATATAGATTCTATTTTCTGTCGAATCACATATTCAGAAGTTTTTTCCAAAATTGACCTTAAACATAGTTTCTGGTTAATACCCTTACATGAAAATAGCAGAGACTACACGGGATTTGCTATTGATGGGGTTGTGTATAGATTTGCGGTAGTGCCGTTTGGCGTACAATCAGCGTGTGCAGCACTCATGAAAGCACTACACCAAATACTTGACAAATATGATCAATTCGTGGTGCACTACGTAGACGACATCCTAGTGTACAGCAAAGAAAAGGACCATCACACACATATAGAAACTATTATCAGGGAACTGGATGAGGCTGGTTTGAAAATCAACCTCAAGAAATGCCAATTCTACCAAAAACAGGTAGTGTTCTTAGGGTATGTTATTGATCAAGAGGGAATACACATGGACGATCAAAGAGTAAAAGCCATCATGGAATACAAAAGACCCACCAACCTTAAGATGTTACGAGGGTTTATAGGCATGATTAACTATTTTAAAAGACTGATTCCTAACCTGAGCGAAAAAATATATCCACTCATAGACATGCTAAAAAAGAACCAGAAGTGGAAGTGGGACAGCCATAAAGAACTGGCATTTAATAAAATAAAAAGTGAACTTTGTAGTGGTGTGAAAGTATATCATCCGAGGTATGAATCAGAGTTTATTGTGAGGACGGATGCTTCAATAAATAAATTAGCAGGAGTGCTTGTACAGGTTGAAGATGGAATGGAAGTGCCGATATGTTTTGTATCGAGAGTGACAAGGCAGCATGAAAGGAAATATAGTGTAACAGAGTTAGAATTGGTGAGTGTGGTATTTTGCGTGGAGAAGTTGCGATTTTATCTCTTGGGAAATAAGTTTGTCATAGAAACTGATCACCAAGCGTTGATCAGTATTCTCAATAATAAATTCGTCAGCAATAGAATATATAGATGGGTGCTGATAATGCAAGAATATGATTTTGATATAAGACATGTGAAAGGAAGTTTGAATGTAGTAGCAGATGCATTGACGAGAGATGACGGAAAGAATGTGAGTGAATGCAGGCGTATAAGGTTAGGAGTAAATATTTTGAAAGAACGCGAGGGTTTGTTCTCGAGAGGAACAATTATAAGTGATCAAAGAGAACTGAGTGAGAATGAAAAGAGAGGAACTAGAATGAAACAGCAAGTATATGTCAAAGTTGTAAATGAATATGAATTATATGTAATTACAAACGAATTGGCAAAAGAGATAATTGTAATAATACATGATGAAAATGGACATATCGGAGTGAGAAAGACGTGGATGATATTTAGAGAGAACTACATTGCAAAAAGAGACCTAACACTGACAAAGAATACATTGAAAAAGTGTAGAATATGTCAGCTCAGAAAGAGCAAAAACAAACACAACGTTGGAATTCCAAAATCAATAACAACTAAAGCATGTTTAGAAATTGTCGCCATAGACTTTATAAGTGATTTAATACCAAGTAGGCAACAAAACAAGCACATCTTAGTAGTGGTAGATGTATTTTCAAAATATATAAAGTTATATCCAACCAGGAGAACAAATAAATATGTCGTGGTCAAGATATTAAAGTCTTACATCAGAAACGTGGGAAAACCAAAGACAATACTGATCGATAATGCTACATATTTTCGGAGTGAAGTCGTACAACTATTTTGTGACAGGGAAAACATTTTTATGCAGTTTACCAGCATTAGACATCCCTGTAGCAATCCTGCGGAAAGGTACATACAGGAGGTTATAAAGTATATGCGTATATTAATAAGTGACGACCAGAGAGAATGGGAAGATCAGATAACAAATGTGGAGAGAATAATGAACGAGTGTCCGAATTTAAATACTGAAGAAACGCCTATATACATTATGACAGGTAGACGGCCTGAGAGAAAATGGATAGTCAATGAAAGTAGAAACTATGAGAGAGTGATTGAGCAAGTAAGGGTAAGAATAAAAAGAAAAGCAGAAAAGTATTTGAGCAGGGAGAGAAAGAAGATTAAAAGAAGAGTGTATTTCAAAAAAGGAGATCTAGTAGTTATACGAGCACAAAGAATTGGGAATCGAGAATTGGGGAAATGTGCCAAGTTACAACCACTATTTGAAGGTCCCTATGAAATAGTCAATGATAATCCAATAAACAGTTGTAAAGTAAAAGATGTCGTAACAGACCAGATAAGAGGATTATTTAACATATCAGATGTGTACAAATTTGAACGGGAAGAACTAGTACCCTATTGTAAAAAAAATCAAAAGAGTGGGAAAGAAGGTGCAAATCAAACATAAAGGCTAGGTAGCAACAGAGCAGTAAGAACAAGGAGCTGTGCTAAGAATTAGAAGAGTAGGAAAGAAAGAGGGTAAAATTATCAAGGCCGAATGGCAAAAGGAAAGCAAGATAAAAGAAAAGGGATGGATGCAAGAAAAATGTAAGCATATAGAAAACTCGAGGCATAAAATGGAAATCAAAGAAAAGAAAAGCAACGATGACTGACAAAGGCAGGATGAAGCAAGCTAAAAAGTAAAGATAACAAATGAATGAAAATGAAGTAGAAAATATGATAAAAATATTAGTATATGGCGAAAAATATGAAGAATTAGTAGTTTGTGTAGCGAAACCAGTAAATAAGAATAGAAAACCTAAGATAGGTAATGATAAACTAAGAATATGATGATAATGAATATTGATATATGAAAAATGAAGAAAAGTAGGAATATAAATGGAATAATGAAAATATAGGGGAATATAGATTATGTTTAAAGGATCGAAGCCATATAAAATAAAAATAATATGAACAAGTTGATAAGGGATATTGAGAAAGCTGCAAATCCGAGAAAATAAATCAAAATAAGGTAATGTCGTTGTGAATTAAAGAAAGAAAAAGATTTGAACACCATAAAGAAGAAAACCCGAGAAAATATATATATGTAGATATATTGAAGTGAAACAGTAATAGAAAACAAGAGTCGTAGATAGCGGAATATAAAAACGTCCAAATATGGGAGCAGAATGAAGTTCGAAGAGTAGAAAAATGAAAACATATTGGTAATAAACAATTTGACAGGTTGAAATCTAGATTTCAAAGTGCCGAAATTGTTTCTTAGGGGAATTTGTGGTGTGATCCAGGCTCACGTACGCACATAATAAGTATTATTATTATTATCACTATTGGTATTATCGATACAAAAATTTTTCTAAAAGAGATGGTGCAGCAAATTTGATAACTGCAAATTTGATAGCCAAGTAAAATCTGAATAAAAAAAAATTTGAATCAAATTGTAATTTTCAGTGCTCATCACAGGTGCTAATCTTTACTTTTTATGTATGTGATATGCACTACAAAAATTTTGTACATTTTATAAAAAAATAAAAGGCAAAGTTAAGAAAACACAACATGGACTTAAATAGGCAATGATACCACTGTAGATAATTAAGATATTAGTCAGTAGGGTGTAGATAACTAGTTTAGAAGAGATTTAGGAGGTTAGATGTTAACCACAGACAATAATTTCTTTGTATTGCATAAAATGTTAGTTTTAAGATTCTTATAAAATGTTAGTTTTAAGAATTCTATTAAGAAGGCGGACTGTCATGGTAACAAAAAGTTTGATAGGTAGAGAATTTTTTGAAAGGTGGTGTCAGATGAGATAGATGGTGGAGTTTTGATGTGAATTTAACTGATGAATGGATATAAAGAAGTCTAGAACATAAGATTGACGTTATATAATTGTGAAGCGCAGCTGTTTGAAAAAAGACTAGAATGTTATTGTAAACAATTTGTTGTAATGGAATGTTGTAAGGTATAAATAAATTGATTAAAACCCGGATCGTTAAAAGTCAGTAAATGAAGTTTTAAATAGTAAGAATTGTTCAAAGTGGTATTGGAAATAAATGTGAGTGAGCGGAAGCAGTCAATGATCGTTTATAGCAGACGATACAGAGGTGTCTACATCACCAAACGCAGAGCCTCGTTTAAATGGGAATTACAAAGAGCCGAGAAGGAAGAAAAAAAGGAGGTATTTATAACAAGTAAAAATGTTATTTTCCAACTGTTAAAATATGTAAAAAGGTTCACAAGAAACAGACTGTAGTTCGCTTGTTGATTCATAATTCTCAGTAAATATATTAGATAGACCTAGTAAAATAAAGTGGATGGGGTTGTGTATAAATAATAATGGATCAATTGAAGACGTTTGTAAAACGAAATGAAAGAATCTTAGCGGGAAAAATAGAACAGTAAAAAAAAAATATATATTGAACTACTTGTGCATAGAAAATAATTAGGTACTGAAATAGGTTGAGAAGTTAATATAAACATATGTTAGAAGTAAGTAGTTTTATGAGGAAATTTTGAGATAAATAGAAATAGAAAAAATGTTAGTAAAATCATAATAATTAAAGAAATAGAAGTATAGTATTATAAGAAGCCCAAGTCAATTTCATTTGTCATAATAGAATTATACAAAGAGTTCAGAAGTGACTGTAATGGGTATTGAAAGAAAGCTTATTTAACAGTAATCAAATATTGGCGATAAAAACACATTTTTATGAGATCAAGTTTTGTTTTTTTTTTTTTATTAATTAATAGTTGAATCCACTCTGGGATGAATTTAATAAGGGCACAAATTTTTCTCTTGTATTAAGATAATTGTAGTGGTAAAATAAATTACACAGAACACTACACTACAATATATATATATATATATATATATATATATATATATATATATATATATATATATATATATATATATATATATCTATATATATATATATATATATATATATATATATATATATATATATATATATATATATATATATATATATATATATATATATATGTTTTATTTTAGATGTGTTTTGTAAAGTTTTTGAATATTATTTAGAGTCTTATATTTGTATACTTGATATTGTAATGAATATTATGTTCTATATTTATGAAACTCAAATTTTATATAGTTGGGCGCCTTTAAATTTATTTATTTATTGATTATTTGATTATGGGGTTCACTATATTATTTAATTTAATTCGTAACTCAAATTCTGACACTTTTAGAACACCTATGTATATATAAGTAACATTTTGGGTAATTTTAAGAATTATAACCAATATTAAAATGATTTATCTTTTTAATATTAAATTGAATAAATGTACCTTTTTTTATTTAATTTGTTTTCTGCTTATTTATCCACGGGTTTATGTAGTATCTATTCTGCAGGGATGTAGTGAGATCAATTGAAAATCCTTACCTTTACCCCTTTACCTAAATTTTCTGTAGAACTTTTCTTAAAATTATGTACCATGTTAGGAATGAAACCACAAAATATCACAATTTAAAAACTTAATTTCTATTAATGTCTGTTTTATATTTTAACAATTTGACCACAATATGAATAATTTAATCGAGCATTGACAATTTAAATTTTGTTTTACATTAATTCTCTTACTGGACCCTCTAACATTAAATATTGGCCATTTAAATTTATAAATTACTTTTAATATAAGTTTGCAGTTCGAATTGAGTTTGAATTTGCCGCTATATTCTTCTGCAAACTGCTAGCCTTTTCCTCTATTCAGTTTATTGTTTCCATGGCAAGGGCTTTGATGCAAAATGGTTGATATTTGATTTATTTAATATTCTTACTGGTGTAACGTAACGACATCTATGGAGATTTACTCGAGTCTCCTTATTCTATCGTTTTAAATCTATTATTATTATAGAATTTTAGACGTACATGACATTTCACGCTTTATAATTGTTCTTATTGACAATGTGGTATTACTTTTGAGTTGTTTCGATATGAAGTTACGATAATTATGTTTAAATTTCAACTTTATTGATAAATACTTTGGTGGCTAACGGCGTCTGATCGGCTACGTATAGTTTCAATCACTTATTTACTGTCGGAGCTTATTCTTTGTTACAAAAACATGTGCAACAAGAATGTCAATTATACACTGTTATTTCAAACACTTACATTGGATTTTATTACAAGTTTTTATTATAATTTTGATAATAACACTATGGATGTTTAAGAAGCTTGGTGTTTGCTTCGTCCTTCAAAACAGTTATCTGTAATCCAAGATGCCGGATGTGACAAATTGCTTCTCAACCAATTAACTTTATATTATTTTCAAGCGTAAGCTTCTCTAGTTTCAAAAAAAAGGTACACCTCTTTGAAGTCGAAAAAGTTGACAATTTTCAAAATAAAAATACTTTTTCAATGAAAACGAAAAATCTGTATTTACTTTGTTGCCAAGTATGTTATAATAGCAACTAGGAACTTGTTTACTATAACTTGTCACAAGCGACTGACATTAAACAAGTATCTTTACTTGTCACTTTATTCTTGTTATTTGCGTTAAAATGCCGCGTTATAATGATTTTTCAGATTCACAGATGCGAGATATGGTATGTCTTTATGGCAAAGAAAATTTTTGTTCGCTCAGAGCAGCATATAGCGCTATTTTGAGCTTTATTCTGATGGAAGGCAACCAAACCATAAAAGTTACAGCGCACTCTACAGTAGATTAGGTGAAACTGACTCAATTCACCCCAAAAACAGAAATACAGGAAGACTGAGTATAATTGATGCCGATATGGAAGACGAAATTATAGTTCGTATGTAAAAGACGCGGAAACCAGCACGAGAGGTGCAGCAACGGCAAATCTTCGGTGTCCAGGATCATACGCAAAGAAAAGCTGCATCCGTGTCATTTCATTCGAGTTCAGCTGCTTTTACAGTAGGACGTACCAAGGAGACTTCAATTTTGCCAGTTTATACGAGAACGCTATTTAGAGTATTTACTGATTAGGCCTCATTCACCAGAAGAGGTATGTTTGATTTGGGGAATAGCCATACTATGCGATTGAAAATCCTCGTGTTTTCCCCGAACATCATTTTCAACATGATTTTTCAATAAGGATTTGGTGTGGCATTCTTGGTAACTATATTGTGGGACCATTTGAACTGCCACTTAGACTTAACGGAGCAACGCATCTCTTGTTACAGAGAGAGATAATTTACCGATCATTTTAGAAGATGTACCTTTAATTTTAGAGAGTAACTCTTGGTTAATGCATGATCGTGTGTGACGCCAAAGTGGGCATGGGTCAAAATTTATATGACCCCGCCGCGCTTCCTTTTATACCAGATGACAAATGCTCAAATAATTACTAACCTATCAACAAATCAAATTTGTCATTGGCATAAGCTAAGTTACCGGGAAGTTAGAGGGCCGCCAGCTTTTATACAGTGGAGATGGGCGTGGGTTAAAATAAGATCTTAATTAGGGGCGCCACTTGATTGTTTAACCTCTACTCCCGGATATTCTAATAAGATGTTTACTAATCTGCTTCCTTGCCCAGATCCAACACAACCAAGAACTCTTGGATCACACTGGCAACTATAGCCAACCACAATCGAGCACAGGAAGCTACAAGGGAAAGGTAATTACGATAACACAAGCTAAAGTTCGGAACGGTATGGTCTCATAGACCCACAAATAACGATAGCGGTAATGATCTAATCTCTCAACAGTCCTGAAAAAGAAAACACAAACACACAAAACCAAAACACCTAAAATATGATAAAATGTGGGCTTTTATTAAGCTTCTTTGGCATACAAGAATTCTATTAAAAGTTGTTGTAAAATTCTGATCTAAATTAATAAAAATAAAAATATATAAGTCTCTATAATATCACAGAAATGGCTTGCTACCAAATAACAAGATCTTTAATAAATATTTATGAAGGTACTACAAATATCGTTGTTCTACGGAAAATCCCACTTTTCGTGCACGCAAAGCTCACAAATCATTTTCCCCAAATATTACTTAATTACGTGATAAGTACGGTAAGTGGCTTGATTGAAGATCAAGTTCCAAAAAGTAATCAATAAGCTGGTCTAATGCTAACAGTAAATGATAACTAATGGTACTCTCAAAAGTGAAGCAATTATATTAATAATGGTCTTATAAAAATCTGTACCATATTTAGTGACGTTAAAATAAAATACATTCGATTTGATTTTAATAAATTTAACACACATGAATATCAAAAATGTACCTTATCAAGAATGTCTCTTATCACTTTATACGTTATCACAAAACGGAAAATTCTTACTTGACAATCCTGGGCTTCTAGGCCATCTAATTATCATCAAATTCCAAACCAACCAAGGCCTCTAGGAATATGGGACTGCAACCACAGGAATAATGCAACCACGGGAATAATGCAAGAACGGTACGGCAATGCGACAACGATAGGGAAGACCTTCTTACTGAGATCCTAATTCCTTTCTCCATTTAATTCGATAGCCATATATCTTGTTCGGTACCTAAAAATTCACTAATCCACTCCAAATTTTCGGTACGTGAATTTACCAAAGATATCGCCCACTACCATAATGCTGCCTACCACAAGGCTATTCGGCACACTAATCGCCCTACATAAAGACTTCGTCGGTACGAGAATAATATCTCCGGTACAAGAAAAATCCAGTCGGTACTTGAAATTCCTCCTAGCCGGTACAAGGTATACTTCCTCCGGTACAAGGAAATCTCCCTAGCCGGTACAAGGAGACGCTAGCCGGTACTTGAAATCCAGCCGGTACAAGGACCCTAAAAACAACAAGTAACGGGATGCTAAAGGTGTTACAGTTAAGAGAGAGAATGATTTCTTACCTCCAGAGAGGGAAACGAAATTCCACAACGGGATACGATAAATGTGGTCCTTAAATCCCCTAAACGGGTCTCTCCACAGCCTTCGGCACTAAATCGGTACATTACGACATAACCAGAAAGACTGCAGATTAAATTCTGAGAGCAACAAAACCCACAAGGGAGGATACTTAATATCCAAAACTTGCTCCTCAGACGGAACCACGTGTTAACTCCACAAAAATTACCAACGAAATCTCTCTCGAAACTTCCAGCACATTCATATCTCCGACTCGAAGACACAGGTGCTGCTACATCCTTCGCTCTCTCTCGCATCACATACGTCTCCAGCCATCTATCCTCTTCAACATGCGGACCCTTTCCGAACTACGGCACGGCCACGCAAGCGTGCAAGCCGGCCCGATATACCAGGGGTAATACAAATATAAATAGTTTACGAAAGATCTAAATTCGATACATTATACGAGGGATATCCAGAAGAATTAACCACAGTTGTCGCCAATAATTCCTTTTACAAAGCAGGGGAGGAACCACAATTACGTCCTAATTAGCTTAGATGTTTAGCTATCCAAATTATACCGTTACAGTGCCCAAGCGCATTACATCGGAGGTGTGCGAAATTACTTATTATTTATAAATTAGATATAATTTACCCTCTAAGTAGTGGCAGTGTGCCCCCACGGCCCGCGCATAGTCCTGACTTAAATCCGCTAGTTTTTTACCTTTGGGGTTATCTAAAGTCACTGGTCTACAAAGATCAAACAAATAACCGTCACCAATTATGGGAAAAGATCGTTAATGATATCAGAGGTCAACAAAATTCATTTTTTAAAGTAAGAGATAATTTTAATAAACTAGTGAGAAAATGCATTGCCGTAAATGGTGAACACTTTGAGCACATAATCTGATTTGTTGTTGTTTGGCTTCTAAAGTTGCAGTTTAATATTACATTAATTTAGTTAGGTATGTTAATGCAATTTGTAATAATCTTTTGGATATCCATTTTGTTAACTATTTCTTTTTAATTAATGGTTTTATATATTTCATTTTATTTAATGGCTTTGTTGAGTTCTTACTAAAAATGTTTCTTTCGTTAACGTGCATTTTATTGTGCTAAAAAGTATCTACAACAGATGCACATAACTTGCACTGAGATCAAAGCCTTCGAGAATACATAATTTTTGCGCATAATCGTTAATTTAATTTCATTGAAAAAGTACGTTTATTTTGAAAACGGTCGACTTTTTTTACTTCAAAGAAGTATACTTTTTTCTGTGAAAATAAACGGGCTTTCTTTATTTACGTTCGAAAATGTGCATACAGGCTAGACAAAAAAATCCAACCATGTTTGTTCCGTATTCCCCAACGTGACAACGCTATAAGCCGCCACCCCCAAGCATATAAGCTCATTCGGTTGCATCAGAACGGCATTCATGCTATAGTATTCATTCCATAGTACTCATTCTTTTTTTTTTTTTTTATGTCAACAACACACCACGAGGGCTTACAGCCTAAATACTATCGTACCGTGGGTGTTGACAAGGAGGAAAGAGGCAGCTTGTTAAATCTGGACTTGAAGGTTTGGAGGTTCGGAGGAGAAGGAAAAACATGTGCCGGCAAGGAATTCCACAACTTGGAAGTCCTCGGGACAAAAGAGCGGGCATAACAAGATGTTCTATGTCTGGTGACCTGGACGTTAAAAGGGTGCATTCGCTCTGTTCCCCTGGTAGATCTGCTGGGGGCAGCAGGTGGGGGAATTATGGAGGAAAGCTCCTCTGAGCAGTGCCCGTGCAGATATCTATAAAAGAGAGAGAGGTCACCAACAGCACGTCGGTGGGCAAGGGATGGAAGCCTTTGGGTGAGGGTAGGGTCACCGATGAGACGTATAGCTCTCTTTTGAATGGAGTCCAGGATAGCGAGTGTAGAAGCGGCAGCTGCACCCCAGATGTGGGAGCAGTATTCGAGGTTTGGCCTTATTTGTGAAGTGTATAAGGTATAGAGATTAGTTAGGTGAAAAGAAATTGCGAGCCCGGAAGAGGAAACCCAATTTCTTAGCAGCCGCTTCTGCAATTGATGTAACATGTTGGTGCCAATTAAGATTTCGATCCATAGTAATGCCAACAAGAGAAAAGGACTCATTACTTTGAATAACTTGGTTGTTCATTGTGATGGGTCTAGGGCTGCTGTATCTCTTGTGAGAAAGAAAGCAAGACTGTGATTTGGTGGGGTTGAATTGTACAAGATTTCTACTTCCCCAGTCTAATATTTTTTGGAGGTCTACGGAGACAGAACCCTCCATGAGTCTGCGATCCTCATCTAATTGGGCTAAAGAGACAGACTTAGAATATTGTATGTTTGAGTGGAGGGTGCTGTCGTCCTCGTAACTGTGAACTGGGTTGGATGTGCTAGAGAGGAGGTCATTGATGTGGGGAAGAAACAAAGTAGGGGCTAAAGCTGAACCTTGAGGAACTCCTGCATTAATTGGATACACTTTAGAGGAATGGCCATCCACAACAACAGATATGCTCCTGTTGGAGAGGAAATTTGCTGTCCAGGTACAAAGTTTTGGTGGTAGGCCATAGGCCGGAAGTTTATTAAGCAGCGCTGCGTGCCAGACCTGGTCGAATGCTTTGGATATGTCTAGAGCAACAATCTGGGATTCACCGTGTTGTTCCATAGACTTGTTCCAAGAATGGGTGACAAAGGAAAGGAGGTCGGCAGTCGATCTGCGCTGACGGAATCCATACTGCCTGTCGTGGATTAGACTGTGTTTTTCAAAGAATTTTAGTAGTTCGGTGTTTATATACTTTTCCATCACTTTAGAGATGACTGAAAGGAGAGAAATAGGCCTGTAGTTGCTAAGAAGCGCTTTGGATCCTTTCTTGGGGATGGGTTGTACTCGAGCAGTTTTCCAGTTACTAGGGAATATGCCTTTATTGTAAGATATCTGAAACAGACGAGTCAGGACAGGAGCAAGTTCTGGTGCGCATTTTTTGAGAACAATTGCTGGGATCTCGTCAAGGCCAGAGGCTTTCCTGGTACTAAGAGAAGAGAGCATCTTTCGTACCTTTTTAGTTTGGAAAATGATATCAGTCATTTTATGCGCGACATTGGGGACTGGTTGGTGGTTGAACATTTGGAGGTGGGTTGAGAGTAGAATTTCCGGCGAACAACGAAGCAAAAAGTTCAGCCTTGCCCAGGGCGGTAGAAACAATTTCATCACCTGAGACAAGAGGTGGGAACGTGCTCTTGCAGAAATTATTCCCAATAGACTTAGCAAGAATCCAGAAGGGTTTGCCGCCGTTGGAGCTTGAGAGGACTTTGTTTTTAATGTGGTTATTAAACGAGTTTTTTGCCTCAGAAAGAATGCGGACATAGCGGTTTCTTGCGTCGTTGAATGCTTGACGATTTTCTTGACTGGGATTGTGTAGAAGCGTTTTGTGAGCTTTGACCTTTTCATGTCTGGCCTTGTCACAGGATTTAGAGAACCAGGGCTTTTGAGTGGCTGAAGAGGTTTTCTGTGTACGTGGAATAAATAATTCCATGCCAGCTTGGATAATTTCGGTGACGTTTTGTGAGATATCAGAGGGGTCAGGATGAGAGAAGCAGACAGACGCCCATGGAAATGAGGAAAAGTAATCCCGCATTTCGTCCCAGTTTGCGGAGTTGTAGTGCCAAACGATACGTGGGTGTGATGACTGTGTGACCTCGAGTTGCATTGCACAGGAAGCAGTGACCATGCCGTGGTCTGAGCGACCAAGGGGGGCGGTGACTGATATCTTATAGCATTCAGGATTTGTAGTAAGAAGGAGATCCAAGGGATTTGAGCTGTGTGTTGGGATACGAGGAAAGTAAGTAGGTTGCTGTACCATATTGGCCAAAGAATTGCTGACTGCAAAGGCCTCCGCTGCTCTCCATTGTGGATCGGTTTTTGAAGATCCTAGCCATTCCTTATTATGGACATTGAAGTCGCCAAGAATAGTGACCTCGGAGGAAGGATATTCAGAAATCAGATAGTCGGTTTTTTCAGAAAGGTAGTCAAAGAGCTGGACAAAGTTGTTGTCAGAAGGTGACCGGTAAATGCAACAGATGAATTTAGTTGCAGCCCTGAGAGAGAGTTTTATCCATAGTATGTCTTTTCTTCCAGCTTCTAAATTGGGAAGTCTGGTGCAGGGTAGATTGCTACGGACGTATGCGCACACGCCTCCATGCAATCTAAAGGCAGTAAGGAGCTCATACCCCGGGAAATTAAGGTGATTAGTGGCTGTTTTGGCACTGATTTGGGTTTCGGTGAGGAAGAGGAGTTGGGGCCTGTTAGCCTGGAGGAAATGGTAGACGGATTTCAGGTTAGAATTTAGGCCACATATATTCGAAAAGGATATGTTAAATCTTGATGTTGGCGCCCCCTGTACACCCCTCTCCCGGAGATCCGAATGGAGGGGTATTTTGCCTCCGGAATATTTTATACAAGGAGGAGCCATCATCATTTTTGCTTATAAGGGAAACCGACTCATACACCAGAACCGGAAACGTCCGTTGGGACTTCACCGGCCCCTTGATGTATGGGGTGGTACCTCCTCGGGCGTGAAAAAATCCTTTACTATTACATAAAGGAAAATTCCACTACCACCTGCTATGGATTGGATTGGATCAATGTCTACCCCTTTAAAAATAAGATTAATAAAGGGACTATCAATTGTCCAGTAGTTATGATTTTAGACATAGTAGGAGGATACAAAACATTTGCATCATTTTGCATCCATGCCTATTGTCGGTAATGGTTTAACAGTCTACAATTTTTAGC
Source organism: Tillus elongatus (assembly GCA_964006375.1). Taxonomy (NCBI): domain Eukaryota; kingdom Metazoa; phylum Arthropoda; class Insecta; order Coleoptera; family Cleridae; genus Tillus; species Tillus elongatus. The sequence continues at coordinate 31,005,883 of OZ023270.1, forward strand.
TAATTTTCGTAGAACAAATTTGTTAAGGAACTTTTGCATTTTCTATCGAAATATGATGCATGTTTGTAAGAAAATAATCTGGGCGTAGTAAGTGCGTTTTCGTAGCGAATTTTCATTAAATCCTTCAAATTTCATAACTCAATTTGCTATTAACGTAAGGTTTGTTGGATAGGAAACCAACATTTAAGTTTACTTTCGGAAAATTTTTGTACATTTTCAAACAATAAGTAATTTGGATAAAATATAGTACATTGTTTCTACTAGATAGGCTATACCGGTAATCAGATTGATGCCTGCTCGCATTTGCTATTAAAAACATTTTTATGAAAATTCACCCCCATAACGCACTTGCTGCGTCTAGACTTTTTTTATAATATGTAGTATTTACAGTGTAGCCAACTAGAACGCCTAACTTTTGAAAGGAAAATACAAATGTTTGTTAAATACTTTGACTGGCAATAATAATACTGGCAATACTAGATATCAATAATATTATATGATATATTCTTCATTCTTCTTAACTTTTATAATGTGTTTCACTTTATTAAATTCTCTACGTGTTTTACGCTACTAAAATTTCAAAGAAAGGAACGATCTACGCCGGAAATTTTCTACAAATCATAAAACCACTAGGTTGACTGACACTTTCAAGATAACGACTAACGAATATTAATTTTACGACTTATTAATTAGAATTCCATTCCAAAATTCTTAGAAACCACTTTATTACTTTATGTAGTTCGGTGTTAAACGACAACCGAAAATACGGCCAGATCTGGGTAAAAACACTAAACAACACGTTGTAAAAAGGAGATGGGCCACATTTTCTTAACCTCGCCCATTACAAAACACACAATTCTACATAAGATTTAATTTCATATGACATGAAGGTGATTTTTAATCCGTTAATGCGATATCAAATAAAATATGTTAATATATTCCTAGTGATTACAAGAAATGTTGTTTACGATCACATGCATGCATACCCGCCGAGAGTTCACCCAATATATCAAAACCCACGACAAGCTCAAAAACAACTTTTCCTTGCGTAAACTTGTGTAATTGTACAGTTCTTTTACTTATCTGATCATTAAACTGGATACGCACAACGTACAGCGTAATGGCGGTATCACGCAAGCGTTATTAATTAACATAAGAATGTCTCAAATTTCTACCGCTACAGCTCTGAAAGAGGCGACTTTTGAAAATGTTAAAGGTAAGCAGAAGAGGAAAATATCTTGTACTAAATTGCATAGAAAAATTTCTAGTAGGAACGATTGTGTAGTCAAATTAAAAATTCATAATACATCATTTTCTATATTATTCAGTCTATAGTATTTATTAAGTAGCATTCCTTCTGTATTCAACATTTAACACTCATTCTGCAATCTAATTCTAGTTCTTTAGCTCGTAACTTATTGATGTATTAAATATCTCAGTTGAGATAAATGTATATTGTGTACAGTTAATATAAGTGTATATAGTGTACTTCGACGTATCAATTAATAATAATTCACCTAACTTTAACAACGGTGTTACAAATTAATTAACCCAATCAACGCAACAATCAATCATGTCATTCATCATAACTTTAAATTAACAAACATAATTTATTTACGGTCCTTCGAAATCATACGTAACATTTTGGTCCAGTCGAGTCGTATCCAGTAAAAAAAAAACATATTATTCTACGCCAGCTTAACAACTTTAACAAAGCTACGTAGGTGAAATCAATCAACAGTTAAGCCAGGACTAGAGGCAGCAGATCGAGGCAGCAGCAGAAACCGTCCAAGGTCAGTTACCATATTATCTTATTCTTTATTTATTCCCTATACTTATGATATTTATTAAATAAGTATTTCAGTGCGAGTTTAAGTGTATTGAATATTATTTATCAGTTAGACTCAAGCAAATTAACCCACTTATATACCATCTAGAACTAGATTCAATACATAATTAAGCGCCATGTCTGAATTAAATAAACTTATTAAGAAACGTACATTACTCAAATCAAATCTAACAAAGTTTAATTTATTTTTCAATGATAATGTTAACAATTATAATAAGATCGCAGAAATCAAAACAAGATTAGCTTCTATTCAACCTATTCGGGAAACATTCTAGAATATTCAATTGGATATTGAATTATTAACAGATGATATAAATATCACCAAACCAGACAAGGTAAAGGCATTTGAGGACAAGTATTATTCGTTAATTACGGCAGCGAAAACGCATATTTAGTCAGCAGTCTTAAGTCGAGTAGATACGCCTTCTAGCACATTATCACTGAACAATCACAGTAACAATACAATTTCTGTGCGTTACCTGTAATAGACCTTCCTAAATTTAGTGGTAGTTTTAAGGATTATGCTTCATTTTTTGACAGTTTTGACTCGTTGATCGATAAGAATGCAAGCTTGACAAATACTTAAAGATGTCAGATGTCAGTCAGTCGTCCGACCTCGCACCGAGCAGAGGTCCGTCCAGAGCCAGCCCAGCAGAGAGCGAGCGTAGTTCAACGTGCAGCCGCAGTCAAGCCAGCGTCGAGGTGAGTCTCCGCCTACTTTGTTCCGGGTGTCGTGTTCTATACACGGTGCTTGTAACAAACGTTGAGTCGTGAGCAACGATTCGGTGGTAAGTTTCGCCGCAGACGTTACTGCCGTTTTCACGGCGGTGCGTTTATTAATAGGTTACCGACCGTAAACTTCACGGTCGTTTTTTCTCGTCTCTTTTGGATCCAGTATTCGCCCTACCCTGGTTAACGTTGCTGGACACCCAATTGAGATAAGACCACCTCCTTCGGGTATATCCCGGTGGAGGGGTACATCGAGCACCCCTGCTTCACCACTAATAACCATGGCCGACATGGCTACCATTGATAGGCTCCCAAAGCAACTCCGGGAGCTTATCGTACCTTTCCGCTCCCTGTCGTCAGACCTCAGAGCGGCTTTTCTAGCCGCTTTGACGGCTGAACCCAGCCCAGCCCATCCCCGTCCCCGGTCCCTCCCCCATTGCCACAGTCCGTTTCCGCTGCTCGGCCTGAGCGAGCCGGCCCTTCCCAGCCGGCCGCAAAAGTTGGAAAGCGTAAGGCGTCACCGCCTCCATCTCCTGGAAACAGGAAAAATCGTCAACGGAATGTCCCATCCGATGACAAATCCATGTCTTGCGAGTCTGACTCCGAGGCAAGCCAAGACCAGGAGCGGGCCGCAAGTACTGCTCCCAAACCTACTCATCCTACCCATCCTCCTCCCATATACCTCCAGAACAAGGATAAGTGGACCTATCTTTCTGGCCACTTTTCCCGGAATAAGATCAGCTGTGTCAAGGCCAAGAATCTCACAGATTCCGTGAGAATTGACTTGGCAACAGCGGACGATTTCAGACAGGCTACCAACTTGGTCACTCCCAACAGTCTTGTAGGGGAGCCCCCCGCTGCGTGAAATGCAGCGGCCCCCATTTGTCTGTGGAGTGTAAAAAGCCCCTATCCGTTGACCCAACTTGCTGCAACTGCGAGAAGGGTCACACCGCCAACTATAAAGGATGCCCGAAATTCCCCAAACCCAACAAACAGACCTCCCAACGGAAGCCGCAAATTTCCTACGCGGCTGCCACTGGATCTTCCCGCCCCGTCCAACCCACAACAACCCCGAAACCGGTAACACCCAAGCCGAACCCAGCTCCCCCTGCAAAAGCAGCTTCCACTGCAAAGGCAGCTCCCGCCATAGACCTGTCCAGTTCTCCCTTATCATCACGATCAACTTCACACAGCTGAAGTTGGTCGCGGGGAAAGTCCTGAACATCCTCCAAAGTTCCCCTGATCTGCTAACGCTGATCACCTCCGCCATCCCGCTAATCCCCGAAATCGTGTCAATCTTCAAGAAGTAAATGATTTCTCGAAGAAAGCCACAATCCCTGCAGGTTGCATCATGGAATGCAAACGGCCTAGCCTGCAAAAGAAATGAGCTCCAAGAATTCGCCCAACGATTAAAACTGGACGTTATTCTAGTCCAGGAAACCAAAATGCGTCTTCCAACCAATCCGAAACTCCCTAACTATACACTGTACCGCAATGACCGCACCACTTCCAGAGGTGGCGGCACGGCAGTGTATGTAAAGACAAATATTGACCACCACCCTCTCAGCACGCCAGCCCTGCAAAACATCGAGGCTACGCAAGTCGTAGTCAACACTTCCTCTGCAGGCCCAATTAAGCTCATTTCTGCATATAATCCGCCACAAAAGAGAATTGTAGACGCCGACCTAGACCTCTTATTCGATACCAACCAACCCATAATAATTGCTGGCGATTTAAATTCCAAACATCCCAATTGGCATTCTCGCAATGCCAACACAAATGGGAGATTCCTCCAAGCCTACGTCGACAGCCGTGCAAATTGCACGGTTGACGCTCCCCAAATACCTACACACTTTGGCAGTGCAGGTCGACCCGACGTGCTTGACATAGTAATCATGTCGAACACCACCCTTCTCCATGAAATAACAACCCAAAACGACCTCTCGTCGGACCATAACCCAGTCATATTGCAGCTCGTCGACGTCAGCGACGAACCCGCCCTCCCAAGGAAAAAGGTACTGTGGCCAGTCTTTACAGATCACCTTAAAAACACCCTTGGCAATATTCCGGTTATCCGCAGCATCCCCGAACTCGAGGGTGCCGTGGATAATCTACAGTCCAAAATTCGATGTTCTATCGAACATGCATCAAGGACGTACCCCGCCCAGAGCAATCTGCCACCTTTTCCGTCCAGTATCAGGGAAATGATACTCGAAAAGAACCGCGTGCGTAGACTGGCTCAACGCACCGGAAACCCCACCGACAAACGAGAGGCTAACAGACTCATCAAACAAGTACGATCCGCCCTACAAGAACTCCGCAACAATCGTTGGGAGGAGCACCTGCAAACCCTGTCTACCCAAGACAATTCCGTCTGGCAAATGGCGAAAGCCCTTCGCTCCCAAAAACTTCCGATATCCCCGCTTCACGGCCGTAATGGTGTCGTATATACGGATGCGGAGAAAGCTACTGCATTCGCAGATCATCTGGAGTTGCAATTCAGCCCGAATTATAACAACGTTGATCTGTCGCACGTAGCAAGAACGCACCGCTATGTCAGGAGTGCGCTTCGCGCCACCCCAGACACAACTATCGAGCCCACAACTTTCGAAGAAGTTTCCAAAATAATCAAAGCATTAAAAAATAGGAAAGCTCCGGGATACGATGGAATCTCCAACGTAGCCCTGAAAAACCTCCCCCGCAAAGCCGTGGTATTCATAGTTACGATTATGAATGCCATGTTGCGATTTCAACATTTTCCTTCCATGTGGAAACTTGCCGACATTATCAACATCCCGAAACCCAGCAAAGATCCGCTGTTCCCTCAGAACTACAGACCCATCAGCCTGCTACCAGTCATCGGCAAAATCGCCGAAAACTGATTCAGGAAAGGCTAGCTTCTTTCACCTCAGAAAATCATATCCTCCCGTATGAGCAATTCGGCTTCAGACACCAGCACTCCACCACTGACCAAGTCCTTCGTTTGGTGGAAAACATCACCAAAGGATTTAACATAAACAAGTCAACTGGTGCAATATTTCTTGACATTGCTCAAGCTTTCGATAGGGTTTGGCATGCGGGCCTCCTAAACAAACTTCTATCATTTAATTATCCTCTCCCTCTGATTCTGCTAATCAGGTCATACCTGCAACAGAGGAAGTACCAGGTCAAACACCTTGGAGCCAGATCTAGAACGTACCCAGCCACGGCTGGTCTCCCGCAGGGTTCTGCTATCGCCCCTCTGCTGTACAATATATTTGTCGCAGATATTCCGACAGCCCCCCTAAACGTGACATACGCACTGTACGCAGACG